>VWZN01010086.1:328174-492186 GCA_013396955.1 Regulus satrapa | reverse complement strand
AAAAAAAAAATTAACATTACTTTAGAGCCATCACCAAAGGACTTAACACCTGTTTACAAGGCTTGGTTGTGTGGGTTTAAAATAAATCTCACTAATACTTTGGGAAAAATCATGATGCTATTTGCTTTCTGGGATATAAAAAGAGATTAAAATGTCAGGAGAAGCATCAAGTTTTCTAAGATGCACTATTTACTGATAATGGCTAAATTACTTTCTCTCATTACAAAGGAAAATGATGCTGTAGCAAAATATCCATGGATATCCAGTCTGATGAACTCTATCTTTAAAGCAGCGATGCTTTTCCACTAGAATAACTTGAGGGAAAGAATTGCTCACACTTCCCTCTTTTAAATGTGGCAAAGTCAAAAAGATTGACCTTGAATGTCACTTTCGTTCCAGCAGCTCCTTCAGCTTTGTCACAAAGCTCCAAGGTTGGCAGTGCTCTGGAACCCGACCACACGGTGCTTCACCAGCAGCGCCCTTCTGGCTGCTCGGCCATTTCCATCGGGCAGGCTCACAGAGTTTCCCAGAGCCTTCCCTGGAAAAGCTCCAAACCTGCTCCAGTGCTGCCTGCACTACCCAGCAGAGTCTGAGGGAAGATCCTCCCCTAAACTGCACAACGCTGAACCATCTTTTCTTCACCTGAACTCTCTCCATAAATCTTCACGGTCTGCCCCTTCTATGAGTGCCTGAGCAGAGCTCCTGCTGGAATGGCACCTCACCCCCTCTCCATACCCTGCAGCTGATTTTCTGGGGAAGCTGAATGTTGCAGTCATTCTTGTGCTGCTTTTGATCATCTCGGTCAGAGAGGCAAGTGAATAAACAAACAAACAAACAAAAAAAAAACAACCCCAAAAAAAGAAAGAAAATACAGGGACATGTATATAGGAGGCCAAAGGGGACGAGAGAAAAAGAACTGCTTGAAAGAACTAAGAGAGGTGAGAGGAAGGGAGAGTGAGTGTCAGAGGGAGGGGAAGGAAGTGGCTGAGCAGCACCTCAGGTAAAGCCTTCCTGTTGCTTTTGGTTTCTGCTTCGAGCAAAGCTTCTCTCCAGTGAAAAAATGAGCTTCTTCCAACTGCTACAGAATAAAGCCATGCCCACATATAACCCCCGAACTTCATTCATCCCTGGGCGAGCTCTTCACTCTGCTGCAGCCAAGCGCTGCTGTGCAGCACTCTCCAGTCAAAGCCCTGCATTCATACACATAGATAAAACCAGAAAAACAGCCCCATAGTTTCACATGTATTTACAAGGAGTATTTACAAGCTCCTTCAGCATTAAAAGCAGTGCCATATCAAGCGTTATGGGTTTTAACCTGAAGGCTTTGTGTGTCTGAGGAGGCACACTCTTACCTTTCAAAATCTGGATTACATTATCCTCACCTGATAACATTAGCCCCTAACCCAGGAGGAAAATTTCCTTTGCAAAGAAGTTTGGAGGCAAACAAGCTTTATATAACTTACAAGACTTGCAGAAAGTCAACGGCGTATTCAGAGCTGAGAAAAGCAAAATTTTTTCTACTGAAAACTGATGTAGGAACAAATAAAATTAAAGAATAAGTTTGGATGGTCTATCAATGATTTTCTTTCGTCGTTATGCTGTGTTACAGATTCACTTGGTACACACCAGCTACTCTTTGCTGGAAGTGGAATATATACGCCTATTATATATATATAAGTGGAAATATAATCCTATTCCCTCCAAGCAAAACAGACTTTTTTTCTCAAGAAGAAGCAGGATTGCACTCTTGCAATTACATCCCCAAGAGTTACCAGTGTACATTAAACACTCTTGTTACAAGTAGTTTTATCAGTATGTCATTTCATAAAGTACTAAATGCTATATAAATCCCTGGAAATGATTGTGCTAAACATTTTAATACTCTCTAAACTCCATTTTCACTGCACTGAAGAGTGCTGCATGCATATTTGCCCACAGTGCCTACATATTTGCCTGAAGATACTCAGTAGATCTTCACTGGTGGAGAGACAGGCTCAGGATTCTGAAAAAATGTTTCTCCTTAAAATTTAAAGCTTTTTCTTCTCCGTTGTTGTTCATTCTTTGATACACCATCTCTATAAACTACCTGCTTTTATGCTGCTCTCTAATCTTGCTCAAGCAAGATGAACATGAATAAGTTGATTTGGGGCGGAACTTTAGGGGGTTGGTTTTGTTTCTTTCTTTGACCAGTTTGTTGTATATTTTTAGAAATTCCTTTTAGTTGGTTTTGGGGGGTGGTTGGTGTGTTTGTCTTTGTTTATTTGATTTTCCTTCCACTACCCCAGATTTGGATTATTTATTCCAAACTACCTAGGTTCTCTTTTCTCACATTTTCCCCTTTTTTTCTGCCCATGGAACCACACTGTCTTCACGTTTTCCAATTGCCACAACAGAAGCTCTAAAGTCATAGGAGACTCCTGTGGAAGCGTTTGTACAATTGCACGGAATTGTGTTTGCCCTGAAGAATAATACTTTGTTAAAAATTCTGAAGGTTAGAATGTGCTCAAAACTGATGCGATGTTCAATTTTTATTTTTTTTTTCTGCTAAGCCAAGCACAAAAACATTGAAATGCTTTTCAGATTATTGAGAAAATTGATAGTCTTCAACAAGCAAGACTCACCTTTCTGAACTCACCATGAGAAAAAGCTCTACAGGATTCCTACCCATTTAACTTTGTTTCAAGAGCAGGAAAAACAAGTTTCTATAGCAGAAACACAGAACACAGCTTTTCTGTCCCAAAAATGACATAGGAAAACATGATATGCACACAAACTTGAATACATGCCATCAAGCACACACTATACACTGAGCCAGCCATGCACAAGGGATAAGGTTCATCCTGCGTTCCTCATTTCATCTCATTACAAACACTCTGCTGATGTGTGGACATCCAGAGGAAAACCAGAAGGAAAGACAACAAAATAGGCAATAGAAGATAATAATATTAATATTAATAATAACAAAAATAATAACAATAATAAAAACAACAACAATAACAACAAT
Source organism: Regulus satrapa (assembly GCA_013396955.1). Taxonomy (NCBI): domain Eukaryota; kingdom Metazoa; phylum Chordata; class Aves; order Passeriformes; family Regulidae; genus Regulus; species Regulus satrapa. The sequence continues at coordinate 489,182 of VWZN01010086.1, read as the reverse complement.
AACAACAATAATAATGTTTTTATTTAATGACCCCAGCTTTTAGGACTACCAGGCAGTTTGCCCATTTCCACCTCTGCCCTGTGCCTGAAGGAGCTGTTTAAGGGGAATGTTTGCAGTGCCACCCCTGTACACAAGGATGGGAGTGCAAGGTTTCAGTTTTCAAGGTTTTCTCACTGCTCCCTGTGGCTGATACTGACTGACACTTCTCAGTGCCTGCTGTTGATGAGAGTTTTGCAAAAGCAAAACTGGTTGGAGTGTAATAGCCCATGCTCGACAAACGCCTCAGGCCAGTATTTCAGCTGGAAGTTCCTGCTAGAACAGCCTGTCATTTTCAAGAAACATGATATATTTTTCTCTTCACCTTCTTTGCCTTTCTCCCCACCCCGGAAGACTTTGTTTCATCCATTCTGAAATACAGCTATTTTTATTCAGCTATCATCAGATTTCCATACACATGCTCAAGGCGCTGGAGTTTGATGGTGTATGCTAAAGGTCATCCAGCTACACATTCAACTAGTTTTTATGTCTGTAAACATTAATATACAAATATACAGAAAAGCCAAGTGATTTTTGTTGTTGTTGTTGTTGTTTGATTTGAAGTTTTAAGTCTACTGCGTCTGATTTCCCAAAGCACTAAGCTTTTTTTAAAAAATTCACATGCACTGAACACAAAACACCTTGAGCTTAATCAACATTATTTGCACTTGATCCTCCCAGGAAATGAGGGAGGATCTTACAGAAAAAACTCCTGCATGACCACCAGAATCAAGCAGAGACATTGCCCAGGTAACCTGTTAGTTCACAGTTCCCACCTCGAGCCGTGTCCATGTTTCAGTTTTACATCTGTGTGACCTGATGAGCTCTGGAAAGCTCAGCCACGGCTGCAGCCTGAGCAATTGCACAGAGCGATGTGTGCTCACAGCTCTCTCTGCCTTTTCTCTCCTCTCTGCCTTTCCCTGCCCTCGCCCCTCTGCTCATTTCACCCTCCCACACCGTATCTGAGGCCAGACACACCTGATAATTCTGCACTAGGAACACGGGCACTCCGTACGGCCTGAGTGCCTCTCTGCCCGTTTCTGCAAGGTGGAGGAACTCCAGGATCCATGAAGGTAAAGAAGCTGAGAGCCAAGGCAGAACTCATGCAGCCAGCAGCACTGTTTTCCTCTCAGACTGGTTGCTCTCCTGCTGTTCACCCTGTGTAGAACTTCCCTCACTGGGTTTTTGATTCTTCCACACCTACTGTCTGAAGCAGACACTGCCCTTGTGAAAGAAGGCTTTTCTGCAGGCCACACCTGTAGTAATTATGAGATAGATTTCTAATTTTTATTATATTTTCTCAGAACAACTGAATGAAAAGTACCCAAAGAATTTAATTAAAACCTTGCCACAAGGTGAAAAGACAATTGACATCTCATATTCCACCCAAAAAAAAAAAAAAAAAGTGCTAGATTTCTGTTTTGTGGTGGGCAAAGAGAAATCACAGAATGATGGTTTGGGTTGGAAGGGACCTTCAAGACCACCTGGTCTACCCCTCTGCCATGGGCAGGGACACCTTCCACTAGAGCAGGTGGCTCCAAGCTCCATCCAGCCTGGCCTCAAACACATCCAGAGATGAGGCAGCCACAGCTTCTCGGGACAAAAAACTGGGGAACACCAACAGAACTGCAAAGCAGTCCGCAGGCATTTACAGAAAAGTCATGAAGAAAGCTCTGCCCCTTTAAACTTTCCATTAAGTGCTACACCTAGCTTAATTGAAAGTGAGTCTTGCACACTATAATGGTCATTAAATTTTCAGCTACTGTAGCTTTTAGACTCCTTGTCACAGGAGGGAGCTCTCCTGACAGCCATTCTGTGTGGCCTTGTGTGCATTTATTTTACTTTCGGCCATTGACAAACAGCGGTGTCAGAGTTTCTCAAGCGGATGTCCCTGCACAATAGAAACCATCATCATTTTGGCAATTAAGAAAAATCTTTAGCTTCAGCCTTGTTTAAGATGGGCACTACTCAAAATTGCATGACATGCCTTCCCTGTTATGGGTGTTGTTTAGGGAACGTGGTCAAAGAGCTGTCAGTTCCCATCAGAGGAGGATTTATTTCTGCTGCAGCCTGCTCGGACCATCTCCTTTCACCAGGAGACAGAAAGGAAAGGGTCAGGAGCAGACACAAGTTTCTTCCAGCAGCTTTCCCAGGCAGGGATTTGGAGCATTTTATCACCGCCCATGACCGGTTGGGTTCAGTCAATACTTTGTACTCCGGCTCTCAAAGCTGTATCCAAAGCAGAGAAATGTGCTTTCTTGAGATAAAGCTTCATTCTGCTGTGTCAAACCCGAGGCCTTGTCCTCGCTGTGCACAGATCTGAGACCCGGCCCAGAGTGGGGTTTGTAACACGATCTGACCGCGGGGAAGCCAAGCTGTTTTCAGAGAGACCCTCAGACGGGGGAGGCTGCGAGCCCGAGCGGCCAAAACCTTCAAGGGTCCTCCCCAGCCTCTTTGGAACTGACTCACAAGTCTGACTTGAAAAGTCCCCAGCATGCGTTGACAAAGCCACTAATCAGCCTTTAGGAGATGTGAAATGGTGTTACAAGACCCAGGGCCCAAACATTTCAAGGCCCCAAGACACAGACTGACTGGCATAAAAGGAAATTTCTTGTACAGAAACCTTTAAAGGTTTTAAGTAATTTTTTTGCATTCATTCCTTTCCTCCACCTAACTTACCCACTCCAGTGACTTAGCCCCCTGCAGTCACCTTGTGCTTTAACTACTATTGCTACTACTTTAACTACTACTGTATCAGCAACTTGTTTCTGAAAGAAAAAGTTTCGCAGCCATCACAGAAAACACTGTCCTCCGGCTACCAACACCAAAGTTTTGTCTATGCTTACACCTTTCATTTCATTTTCTCCTCGTTTTTTGTAGTTTCAGCGTTGGACCTAATCCTTACCCCTTTTGCTTGAGGCAACACTGAAATTAAGATATTTCTAAGTAGATGCTGGCCAGTCTACCTACGACACAGAACCTCCCAAAGAGCTTAAAACTATATGCTTCCACTAGATACTTCTGTGCCTAAGAGTAGAACTACTCAGTAAAAATGTAACTCAGTTAAGATACATGCAATTTGTGCTGAAAAAAAAAACCAACCCAAAACTGGTTTTCATACAGAGTAACCTTGAAGACAGCGAAAACAGCCCAAAACGGCTTCAGAATTACCAAAAAGAATGGTAAAGTGCTTAAAAGCAATACGGCTAAAATGTCTTTATTTATATCTAATAATCTTTATTTTACATAGTAAACCTCTCTCAAGAGCATTTTAGTTTTTACTTTCGGAACTAAAGGCTGTCTAAGAAAAGATGTCAATACAACTGTGCAAGTCTACCTGATAAGGACCAAGATAATGGTAAAAAAGAAACCAGGATAAATTAATTCTTACTTAGCAGTGTGCCCTTACAGCTGGAAAGGGCAGCCTGAATGAGCACATGGGCCTGTTTTTACCTTAGGTTCACCTGAAACACCTGGTTGGCACTCGAAGGCATTTAATCTCTGGCTTTCACAGCAGCCCAAGCTTCTCAGTATCGAAGCTGAGGATGCCAAACTTGAACATATATACCAGAATTGACAGAGCACTGCAGATTTCAGATAAATCAAGACGTAAGCAATGCTTTCTGTCACTGTTTTCAAATATACTTCACACGTACAGTGACATGTAACACGTATAGTTCACGGAGCACAGATATTTTGGCAGAGAGATGTCAGGCTGCCCCATGGCTCCAAGACACACACCAGTGTTAACTGGGAAGTGGGAGAAAAATCAACCAAGGCTGTTCAAACATGGGAATTAATGGCATCCTCTCAATACATTTTGCATCTCATATGCACACAGCCACATTTCTGACATAGCTATTCTGCCGTTAAGACACGTTGAAGTGGGAAAGAGGGATCCAAAACTTCTGTATGAAGCCCAAAAAACTCACTTTGACCCCCAGAGAAGGAGACAGAAATCACATCAGCCCAGACAGCCCCAAGAGAGCCTTGGGCTGTGTCCCCAGCAGCCTGGCAGCTTGTGGCAGTACCACAAGGCTGTACCCGCTGGAGCCCACTGGAGAGGCTCCAGAGCCCTCACAGCACGGAGCTATCCCCACGGCAGCCCTCCTTCCCTGAACACCCACAAAGCTCACCTGCCAGGCTCATCAAACACACGTACCCTTCAGCTCTGCAAAAAAATCCCAGCCTTCCTTGTCTCTGCCCTGATCAGCTGTCCTTCCCCGCTCTGGGAGATCCCGGTGCCCCGACCATGCCAGCATCGAGAGGCTCCGCCTCAGCGCTCGGTTCCACCGCCTTCGCACCCCGCCCCGCCCTCAGCGTCGTCCCTGTCGCCTGACTGCAAGGCCGGAGCTCGCTAAGATCTGGCGAAGCTGACTGCGATCTTCTAATGCTTGCCGGCCCCAAGCCGCCTTGTGCCCATCTCTTACCTTGGAGGTTCTTACAAATAAATAATTCGAACTGACCCCGCTCCCGCTCCTCCCGCTCGCCCGCGGCCCTCAGGCGCCCTCACGCACGATCCGCCATTTCCCGCCCTCCAGCGCCTCGGCCCACGGGCTCCCCTCAGCCGCTCCCGGCCCGGGGGTGCCGGCTCTCCTCCCCTGAAGTGTGCAGGTAAGCACATCAGTGAGAGGGGTTGTGGAAAGGAGAGCGATTAAAGACCAGAGGCAACAGCAGTGACCGGAGATGGAGGTGGGGAGCTGCGTCCCTGACCCCTTGCTGTGGGCTGTACCTGGAGCTGCACAACCCTGCTTGTTTAGGTTATTTTCCTAGGTTGCTTTCTTTGTGGTTTAACTGGTTTGCGCTAGGTCTTTGAGATCCTAATTGGAAATCACAGTCAATATCACCAAACCATTTCATGTAATCCCAACTAGATATTTAAAATTGTATTCCCTAGACTGTTATACTATGTGGTCATTAGTAATAACAATATTCTCAATCTTACTACCTGTAACCTCATCCACATAACCTGGAAGTATGAGCAGTCTCTAGTTAAAGTATGGTAAGTGGCAGCAGTCTGCAAAAGAATTGATAACTCACTCAAAAATCAAAAAAGTCTCCATACAACAAAAGGACTCATAGCTTTAGCAGAGAAAGTTTGGAAAACCTAGAAGAGTTTTGCACCAGTGCTAAACCTGGTACATTTTGTGCTCTGCACTTTGCAGCCCCTTTCACGTTGAAGAAGAGCAAAATTATTACCAGTTTCCAAAAGTTCAGTCTTGGAAATCAGTAGTGGAAAAGCTAAACAGGATTAAATAGGCCAGAATAAACCCGAGAGAAACGTGTCATGTGAAGATTAGAAAAATTAGGCCCAGTTTTGAAGGAAAGTTTTACCAAACCTTCAATCGATGCTTTTTTACCAGCGTAGTTTTTGTGAACATCTTGAAGATTAGCTCCCCTCAAAAGGCCCATCCCATTTCTTTGGCGATAAAGCTGATGGGATTAAGAATAAATCCATTACTGTGAATAATGCATCATATGATGAGTTATATTGGTTGAGTCTGAGTAACCTCTCTGTCAGAGGTAAATTTAGCGCAGGAAACGCTGCCTACCCACTTTGCAGAACCCAGCTCAGTCGCATTAAGCTTAATGTGTTGCAGCAGAAGACATCAGGCATGGCTTTTCCAGCAAAACACCGTACAGGAGACTGCAGGTTATGAATGTTTCACAGAAGTCAAGTGAATTGTGGCATGAAGAATCAGCTTTTTGTTGGTACCATGTAGCACAAGTCAGCCTTCAGCCTGCACTGCCCTGGGTGTTGAGACGTGCAAGGAACCACTCCATTAGTCAGCTCCCAGTAGGCCTCTGCTTTATCCCAACGTTGAAGAATTTTTAACAGCCTATTTCTAAGCACAGCTTTCTCCCAGCCTTCAGAGCAATCCACATTTGCAAGCAAAGCAAAAGGAGAAGTTCACCCGTTGTAGTTGTTAAATGTGGGTTTGTTTCCCTTTAACCACCCAGTAATGCTGAAACATTATTTGTGTGCCTCTGTGTAATTTACCAGAGCCCTCACTATATTTAATGCCTATATTTAAAAGTATATGCGTTTATAAGTAGAAATATATAATGATATAATAAAATTTTAGCTTCTGAAATGAACAGTTACATTTTTACCATCTACATTTTTACCAAGTACCTAGCAAAAATTTGGAAATGCTGTAGATTAGCCTTTGAGTCAGCTTATTTATGGAATGAGTAGATGGCGGCGTGTATTCCCTGTGATGTCAAGTGCAAGGAAGGATCTAGCACACCTCAAAGTGATTTTGTTTAATTCATGCAAGTCCATGGGTCTCAGGAATCAGTTTAAGGCTTTCTTCATCTAATTTTATGTAGCTTCTTCCCGGTTTATTGTGTTACTGTGCTCAAGGGGCCCCAGCTCGGGGAAAAGTGGTTCTGCTCTGTTCATGCCATTTTGGGCTTAAGGCCAAATGGAGCTACACAGGTGTAAATAAAGAGCAGATTCAGTTCCCAACATCCCTCGTGCATGACTTGAAGCCTAATTCATAAGAGAAAAGAAAAAATCTTTTCTTGAAGCAGAGTTCCTGCCTTATTTCATTCCCTTACTAAACTACTCCGTTCTTTAATCACATTTATGTAATTGCAGAACCTGGGAAAATACTTAAATTTAGTCCATGTGACTGGAGTTTGTGCTTTTAAATTTAGATCACCGACGCGTTAAACACATCCTTTCTGCCAGACAGGGCTGGAGTTTAGAAGGGCTGCAGTGCTGCTGATATATGAACCAGACTGATAACACATTTGGTGGAGGCCATGGACTCGTCTTCAGCAGCACAAGTGTACCAAGGTGTAAGTCTGTGTCAAACACACTCAGTGATCCTTTTTCATGGATGGACGGAGTAGCAAATGTCCATTTATTTTTCCCAAATGGAAAAAAAAAAGGGTATCGAGAGAAACGGGCTTTTTTAGGTTCTGCTTCCCAGCTACCGTTTGGCTTTTCAGTTTCAGACAACTGATCCTGTTTTTACTGAGGAAAGGAAGTTTAAGAGCAATCATTCTACGCCTCCACCCAACTTATCCCTGTGCCCGGTTTTGATTCCACTTAAGAAGAAAAATATTCTTGTATTTTAGCATTTGCTCATTAACCAGAATTATGAGATAGCAGACTCTGAACTTGAGCTGTAGAGGAAGCAGAAATGGCTTTGACAACACCCACTGCAGCAATTTTGCTCTGCGGGTATTAATTAGACAACATGAAAAAATAAAAAAAATAAAAAAAAAGCTTAAAACTTCAGGGCTGAACTTTTCTTGCCCAAAGAAGTAATTTAACTGTGAGAACAATTAATCACATTTCAAACTGACTCCTTGTCGGTACAGTGGAAAACCACCACCAATGTGTTCTTTAGCCAAAAGGATGTAGCCTGGATTTCTAAATGTAAACTCCTCCAGTCTCTACTGAGCAGGTATCTGGACTGCCTGGCATGAGAGCACATGAGCTGGTTGTAATGCAAGACATCTTCATCCTCATGCAAACTGTTAATATTTAATTTAGGCATGCCTGGTGAGCAAATACGTAAGTGTATTAATTCCTTTGCAGTCTCCTGATGTATACAGCAGCTCTGTGATTTGATTTGAATTGATTTTGCTGCTAACTCTGGTGACCTCCAATAAAAAATTGTTGCATTCCCCACAAAGTGATTTATGATGGCAGAACTCTCTATTATATAAATACTTTCCAATGCATTAGTCAGAAATCCACTATCTTACTTCATTAAACCAACAAACACAATCAATTCTTATCTGATTTACAGTTTTTATGCATGGAAAAATGATTTTACCTTTATGCCAAATGGAGTTGAAATGTAGATCATATAATAAGAAATGCCTCTCCCTCAGTGTGTAAGTGCCACTAATCAAAATCAGAGCCCGGCAGTTCAGGATTTAAGCTCTGATCACTCTCTGGCTCGAACAATAGAGGAATGAAATGCATATGCATGTTTTGATAAACAGTGCTGAACATTAGCACTGTGCCTTTTTGTAGCTAAACACCCACCTCGTTTTAATCACAATGGGAAATGAAAGGCATGGCTTGAGTACCGGCATGGAACAAATGACATTAGGAGACAAAGTGTTTACCAGCAATACATTAGTTACGTGCCTCTCCTATCAAAACATCCCCCAGTACTTTAATAGCTGTCTTCTGTACGCTGTGTATCTTAAAAATATTATACATAGGGATCACTTCAGTCGGGCTTGGAATGCAGATCCCGGACTCGCTTCCTATAGGTGCGTATGCAGAATAACATTTTCAGAAGTAATGCGTCTTCTAATTCGAAAGGATGGATGTACTGCTGAATCTATGGCTCCTTATTACAACACAGAGTCGATAAAAAGAGCTCTCATCCAACTGCTCTGCAGTCCATCGATAATTCTGCCAGAACCACTAAACACTACGTTGCCCATAGAGTCCCTCTGTCCCAGTTATTTGCATCGTAATTTTGAAGTAAAACTCGCTGGGACAAGGTATTGGGTCATTCTTCCCACAGTGACCCTACCCCCTTGTGTTTAGAGTGTGGGGAACAAGGAAGGTTTTAAAAGCCTTAAGCAGAAAATGAAAATAATTGAACGTTCTCCGTGCGTGAGCGATTCAGTTAGTGAGATACCGCAGAGAGGCGAGTAGCAGAGGGAGGGTTCTGCGTCCTCCTCCTTTGGCAGGTGTGCTTTACCAAGAACTGGGTGAAACCGCCTCAGCCCTCCGGAGATGACCTCCAGGCTCGGCCTGGCTCTTTGCTGAGGAGCAGCACGGACACAGCCGAGCCCGACAGCTCCCGGGGAGCGTGCCCTGGCCAGCCTGCTGGCCCTGCTGCGTTCCTACAGGCAAAGGCAGCGCCCGGCTCCCGCTGCCACCGCTCCGAGGCGCAGCACGGGCAGAGCTTTGCCGTAACCTTGCACTGTCTAGAAACCCGAGACAACCTGCATGGGCTCTGAATGCTAATGCCGGGGCCAGCTACCCGAACGGGAGGCACGCCGGAGCCTAAGCCCTTTTTAAGATTCTATGCAAAGATGAATGATTAATAGCAAATCCAAGTGATGTTCCAGTTTCTGCTGATGCACAGCCCTCCCACTCTCCCATACTGATGGAGGAAAGGGCCCTCCCTGCCCGTGGCTGCTGCTGCAAGGGCTCTGCATTTCTGGAACATCAGCTGCGCTCCTGCAAAGACACATTTCAACTGCCTGTGGAAACGTGTCTAAGTCTGGGAGAGCGAGCAGCTGCTGCCTGCACACACACCTGCTCCAGGCTCAGCAGGAATCACCTGTGTGACTTTCAGCAGCATAAAACCATTCAGCCCCCAACATCTGGGCTAAAGGAACAGCTCGCACACGGATCCATTGCTAGCATTCCTGGGCTTTGTGGGCACAGGTTAGACATCAGTGGGCGACTGCTACCAACACACTTCGCATTCTGTAATCTGCCAGACAAGTTATTTCTGGGCTTCTAGGAGCCAACGCTTCCACACGAGGCTTTCTTCTGTAAGGAAAGGCACGACCCTGTAGAGATGCCTGGAATGTCATGGGACATGCAGAGGAATGAGTCTGTCTCCCTTGGAGCCCCTCAAGCTAGAGCAGTAACTCTGCTAGCTGTCAGGAAATAACAGCCTCTCCCTCTCTGAAGCAAAACATCTGATCTTGATCATAAAGTCTGTGCCCTACACCATTAATAGAAAAAAAAAAATACAAAATCCAGGAAACACTTGATAGCTGGGAAGGAACAGAACCACAACTCTCTGTGACTTCTAAGAATAGTTTCTGTTCTCTCTATGATGCAAGAACAAGAGGGAAAGGATAAAAACCACTGGTATCAAAGGATTTTTCTTGTCAGAAAGGGTGCATTATTGTCCTTACTAAAGGAATTCAAAGTGGGTTTGATTCATCTAGACAGTTCAGTGATATTTATACCTGTCATATCTGTGGACTTTTTCCAGCTAATGCACTTTTTATCAGCAGGTAAAATGTTGGTGTGTCTTTCAGGAGCTCCTGAACACTAAACTGCTGTTTCTGGAATCAGAGATTCTTTTGTATGTGATACAAGAGGTTGGATTTCCACTAGTTCTAAGAAATTTGCACAATTACATTGCAGTATACTATTAAACCACCTTCATAAAGATGGAATTAAGAAAGACATGAGGTGAATACATAGACAAAGCCTGACTTCAAAAACCAAAGTCCATTTAAGAAGATATTTCTCCTAGGCAAGGAGATTTCTCAGCCTGATGAACTGTCAGAGCATTTTCCTGTCAGACTGCATTATTTTTATGTTAACCTCATGCACAACTGAATGCATAATTCATAGGTCAAAAGTATTTGTTTCCTATTTTCTCATTTTTCCCTTTGCCCCGTGTCACACCACGGCACTACAGATGCTGCAATGTCCCACGGTGTGTGCTGGACCGGCCCAGAGACCAATGACACACCCTGAGGTGTAAGTGCAGCTTTTGAAGGGCTGACATTTGGACAAAGGTCAAAATCAGAAACTCACTTCTCATTTGGCACCCCCAGTTTTGCGAGAGTCCCCTTGCTGAATGGTAAGAATGGAAAGCCATGACATAAACGGCCCCCAGGGGTCTTGGAGCTAATCAAACCTAGCTGCTCACGGGCAGAGGGTGATGAAGCAGAGTTTTATAACTGCCACAAAAAAGCCTTAATGGTTGTTGGTCTGGCCTTACTTTTCACTGCTGGAAATCTCTGCTTGGGAGGAGCAAGTAGTGCCTTGAGCGAAGAACCCGACACCTGCCTGGGTAATGGCACTGATGGAGGGCAGTTACCCAGACTGGGTCATAAACCCACCTTGGGCAGAGTGCTTTTCTGCCTGTGCTCCAAAATGATTGGAGATCTTATTGGTTATGAAAAAAACCAGCGTTTGCATGTGGTTTCAATAAGATGAAGGCTTATTTCTTGCCCATCTCCCCACTGAGAGCTCAGTTGTAATCTTTTCTTGTCTGCCCCTGCCTAATCTTTCCAGACTGGGAAAGCCACTTAGCTTGTATACTTAAAACACTGTGGCAAAAGACTGAAAGAAGAAAAAAAAAAGGTATGAAATCATGAAATCATTCGCAAAAACCTCAAGTATGTACTCTGTGACTAGGTGAGAAGCTTGCATTGACAGGTACAGTGCTCTTACAGAGAAAAATGGTGTTTTGAAATTGCAACCCACGTGCTTTCTTCAGAGCAAACAGCCAAGGGCACAAAGAAGACACCTCAATGACTAATGAACCTCCTTTTAGTGCCTTGTGTTTAGATGTTTGGCTAAAAGGATGAAAAAAATCACCTCCTTTGGCAGAGCTCTCTTAGCACAGTGCCAAAAAAGTCAGACAGAAGCAACTTCCTGGTGGCCTAATAGTAGGCAAGCTTTGCTTAAATGATATTTTGCTATGTGAAATGTACGTTTTTAGGTATTACCTGTAGATATTTCTTTCAAATGAGTTTTCTCTAGAATTTTCTTTTCCTCAGAATTATGTGAGACCATTTATCTGTGAGTTTCAGGTCTATCACATGAAATTAGGCACCAGAATGCTCAGTAATTAGAGACCTCACCCTGGAAAATGGATAATGACAGAGTCCTTGAAATCAATGAAGGTTAAAGCTGCCTGTTTATAACAACACTTCTATAAACCCAAGATAAGATGTTGATTAGGATATTATATCAGCCACACAACAATTATATTTAATGCTTTAGGGAGAATTTATTTTGAGCATTGCATGACCTCACCTATTTATCCAACAAATAACCCCCTTGCTTTACAAAGACAACAGATTTTGTGCTTTGTTCAAACTCGTCCCACGTCCATACACTTCTCACAGATAATCATTTAGGGACATAAAGTACACGAGGGGTTCCTGAAAAGAGATGTCTGGAAAAAAAAACAAAAAACAAACCAATAAATTAAATGTTTGGGGTTTTTTTTCCCCAATAGGAATGTGTAAATGAGCCATATGTCAGCCAAAGCTCAGACAAAAGTTCCCAATAAAATAGCTACAAATTGTATTTAGGTCAGTTTGGGATCTAGTGATTGCTAAATCAAATAGATGTGTTCTCCCCTGGTCCTGCCTGCCTGCCCGAGAGGTGGAGTAGCAGATGGCAGATGTCCCAGTCCCGGGAAGATTCAAGGCTGGGCAGAGCTCTGAGCACCCTGATGGAGCTGAAGATGTCCCTGCTCAGTGCAGGGGAGCTGCACCAGGTGATCTGAAATGGTCCCTTCAACCAACCCCAACTGTTCTGTCATTCTATGACCTTCTCAAAGGATAAATAGAAACTATTCTTGACCTTCTTCTCATGAATTCCCATTATTAAGTAATTAAAGCTTTTGGAAATATGTTGGTTTAAGTTCTGCTTTTAGCAGAAATTTTATAAATATCTTATGATTTTGTTTTAATTTAAGAATTTTAATTTCACAGGCAATAAGATTCTCCAAAGTGATCTCTACAACCTCCTGTTTACCCCCGAGCAAGAATTCTCACACAGGCAGTATCTAATGCAAGGTAAGGCCACACTCTAATTTCTCTATTTGTGTTCCTGCAACTCAACCTTAAGTGTGCCCTTAAAATGTTATGAAAGATCAGACTTCCTTAAAATTTGAAGCATGAGATTCATAATGAGTTAAAGATTTCAGGGAAGGTGGATTTGTTAAGCCCTCTTCAGGACTTACAAGCATTTCAGTGTTTGCAACAAGATGTGTTTTGTTTTCCTGGTCAAGAAGTGAAAAAAAAAATTATGAGGGAGGAGGAAAAAAAAAAACCTCTGACCTTATCAAAACTCTCCAATTTTTGTCACCTAAAATCGGATCTGTCTTCCATTACATCCATACAGCACTGTCAGCATGTACCTGACTAGAAAGATGAGCCCTAAATCCTTCTGAAAAGTTGAAGTCCACAGATTTGCAGCAGATCTTCCTTTGTGCTCTTTTGTCTTTAAATTTGCTCTCATAAAGAATCCACAAACTATAGAATTTGATATATTATTTCTCACTTCTGGCTGCATTCGGCTTTTAAAGTCGAGGCCCTGATCTAATTTGAGTGGTTGTGAATTATTTCTTTGACTGAAAGGAAAATCACCAGAGAATTTTATTGTATTGCCCTATCTCCTAATGAACAGAGATAGTGCTGCTCTAAGAAGTTCCAGGTTTCAAAGGACTGAGGTTTTGAGTTTTATTAGTCCATATTGGCCAGACAAGGATTTCTTTCTGGCAGTGTCAATAACCTTAAATACTGCAGATCTCTAAATTATGGAACCTGTTAGATGAGAACTTAACACAGAGTAATTGTTGTGAGAAGTCCTAGATGATGATACTTTCCAGTTCAGCCTAACTCTGTTAGGATGCCTTATTTCTGATTTTTAAGCCAAGGCTCATCTGGGATTCTAAAGTGAATGAAACTCAACACTTGCAGCTAGACAAAGGGGAAACTTCCTACACTGTGCTTTGCTTCTATGCAAGAGACTAAATAACCAAAGATTTCTTTCCCAGACATCCCATGTGGAAGGTTTTGTTGTTTAAGTAACAGCTTTACACTCAGATAAGACACATCTGTTCTTTTTGCCTCCTAGCCTTAGTGTCTGGGTAATAATAAGATTCATTCTTCCAACTGAGTCAAAGCAGCAGGATTGTTTCTTGTGTTTTTTTCTGCTTCTGTTGGAAGGTAAGTTAGCAGCATCAATTGTATTAGTGTTTCTGTCAACACCCACATTAAATATGTTACTTTATGGGAGACGTCACATTGCAGCCTACTCTGGACATCTAAATTTATATCTTTCATCACATCCATATTGAAATCCAGCTACCACCTGGATTCCTGTAGGGCTTACTTAGTGAAATGTTCAGAACGTTTCTGTTCCAAATATCAAATTAAAAATTAACTCAAGTTTATATTTAGGCAGGATAGCCACTAAACCACAGACACTTTCACTTCTATCTTTCTGCTTTTTTCTAGTGTCAGAGCAAATTCCCATAATCCAAATCAGAATTTGATACAAGCTGTGCTTTCTTGGCATTCCTTTAAGCTGCCTTTATTTTCCCTTCTTTTACAAGTTTAGAATGCCTTAGTGGCATTGCAGCCCTTCACACTCTTTTCCATGTCCCGTGAAATTTAGAAATGGATATGTGAATTTCAACAGGGCTTTCTGGGATTTTCCTCTTGTATTGACCGGAGAGCTTAGGACAACTATTTCAGCTGAGGCCTAAATTCCCTGATGTCGGTGCAGTCTCTGCTCTGCCTTAGGAAAATACACTGGTTTTAGGAGCTTCCAGAGAAGACTGAACTCAATACCCACACATCCAGAAATGCAGATTTTTTTTTCTCTCTTCAAGTTATTCACGAGCTTTAGAGTGATTCTTGTTTATAATTTCACTCAGAAGGTCTCACAGATTGCATTTTTCTCATCTTCCATTATTACAACTAAAACACAAACATCACAACACTTATTTCAGGGGGCATTTTCATATGGGCAGGGCACTTTCTTTTGGTAAATATAGTGTCAGTTTCTACTGAAACAACCTCATCTAATCACTGGAAAATACTCTTTGGCCTTCCTTGAGAGTACAGCCGTGTTTATGGATCTACCTGCAGCAGGAACCATTATAACAAAATTGCATTAACCCCTGCATAAGATGCTAATTTGGCAATGAGACCAATAGCTTCAGTCAAGTTTGCTCTTGGCAAACATAACCAGAGACATTGTCCGACCCAGGACAGGCATGAAGTGACTCCCTCACTGCTTCATCATTCTCCAAGTGAGAAAAAAGAAATATATAACCTGGAGTCCAAAAAGCCTACTTGAGTTTGAGTTTTGTGAGCTCCAGATTTTAGCCATAGTTCTTGCTTTGGCTTTGTGCTCTCTTTGTTCTAAAGAGCACTGGAGGATCAGATTTCTTCTTTTTCTACAGGTATCCACTTATGTTCAGACCCTACTCTCTGGACTTTAGGGAGCAAATATATATCATAAACCCCCCTACAGCCACCTGGGGCCTACCCTTGGCATTTCACAATAGGCTGTTACAGCTTCTGTTCTATTTTATTGCAGGTGCCATTTATTCTTCAACTCGAACCAAATTATCTCATTCATCTGATATAGCCACAATTGTAAACCACAATTATATACAGCCTCCAAAACCAGCTCCAAAAGGAAAATATTGCTGCATCTAATTTTGTTTGCTGATTCCTTCTAGTTTTTTGTAAGACAAGATGCTCTTTGATTCAGGTCAGGGAAAGCCATGGCAGGATTGAAACTAAGGTGTAAATTCTATAAGCCTATTAAAATCCTAGCTGAATGCAAAATTTAGCACATGCTTAGCTTTAAACATTTAAGTAGACTTGTTTTGCTGAACTGAGGTCTGAAGCTCCCTACTTATAATGGACAACATAATTTAACTTTAAACTCAGGATCACTTTGAATGAGCTAATGCAGAAATCAATGGTAAAACCTAATGGAAAGTGAGAAGATTTGAAGTTTCACTTTTTCTTTTCTTTCCTTTGAATAGAACTGTGCCCTTTTAGTGCTGTTTTTCCCCTCAGTCCTCCCCATGTACTCTGGCATACCTATAAATGCACATTTAAGAACACTAATTAAGAACATACTCAAAGCAAGAACAGTAGGAGGGTGGACACAGCAAAAGGGCTCAAGCACCAAAGACCAAATTAATACCCATAAAAAGGAAACAAAAACAGGAGAGAGAAAATGAAAAGGAGACAAAAGAAGATAGTTTGCTCTGTGCCAGTAAACAAGCTGAAAATTACATTCTCAGATGGATACCAATAGCCTTTTCTGTCAGCAGTACACCAGTATTACTGCCACATGATTGAACATTATATATATTTCTTGAAGTTTACAGGACTTTATGTAACCACCTAGCAAAATAATTAAGGAGCCACTCCGAGCTTCACCCATAAAAGTGCTGTGGTATCTGGTTTTGCAGAATAATAAGGTATTAAAGCATCCATGGAAATGCCTATTTACCTGCTAAATGGATGTGTGCAGCCCTAAATGGGGATACAAATTCTCCAGGAGCAGCTTTTCAGCTGTCATTTCAGGTGATGTTTGATAACAGCACACTGTGGCTGAGCAGAAGCACAGTTGCCTGGAGAAGGCTGAACAGATGTGGGACACTGACTACAATTTTCCTTTTGTTAAGGTCGAGGACCAAAATCTCTAGTGTAAAAAAAAAAATAAAATTACTGCAGGTAGCCAAAACATCTTAATCATTGTAAACGACACAGCTACTGCTCAGAAATTCTGATTGAAAAAAAAAGTAGTCTTTCAGTTATCTTTGAATACTCGCTCTGAAGTTTTGGCAGTGTTGTCAGGTATTTGTATTCAGGTATGTTCATTTGCTACCGTGGGATGAGACTGTTGGTTCACATGGTTATTAGCAGTTGGTTAGTAGAAATATAAAAATGGGATGGGAAGAAAGCACAACACTATTTGATCCTAATTTGATTTCAACTCTTTTTTTGAACAAGCCTGTCCAAAAGTATGATGTGCCATATTCTCATCCACCCACCTAATCCAATGGATTTCATCTCAGTCTTTGTCTCACATGAGATTTGGAGGTGGAAAGTGGCATTTTGTTTGAAGTGCCTGGCAAAAAAACCTACAAGCAAAGAATAATGTATAATACAGAAAAAGTGACTCCTTGCTCACACTCACCAGGGTCAGTAACGGGCACTTTAAAAACATTATTGTTACTTGAAATGCTTTTGTAGTCTCCAAAACAATTTCACAGTGACCATCAAAAATTTATTAGCTTAACAAGATGAAATGGAAGGTCAAAAATTAGCACATTTCCTATAACAGATTATGTGTACAAGCAAGGTAATTTTTATGCACTTTTAGGGACCTATTCAGAAGAGACCAATTATGAGAGGCACTGCCACCAGAAAACACATGAGCAAAAGAACAGTATGTTGTAAAAGGTTTTAAAATGTGTCCAAGAAAACACTGAAGGTCTGGATTAGCACTTATATAATTGCTAGAGCTGTGAGCTGTAAGGAACCCCTTCCACCTAGCCCTCTGTGCCCAAAGTTGCTTTAAAATCCTGGTCCAGCCAAAAATAACATCAGCTGAGCTGAAGCTGTGTCCTCAGCTGGAATTAACACCAGAAGGGTTTTACTTTAGTCCCAGTTTCTCTGGGAAAAATGGATGAGGAAATTGCCTTTAGGATAAGAACACCTATAGGCTGAGCAGAATAACAAACCTCACTGCATCCTATTGCAGCTGACTGATCCAGAGAGCCAAAGGAAAGAGACCCTGACAATGAAAGTCCAGCCTTCCTTACTGCCACTCGACCTTTTCCCCACTGCTGTGATACGTTCCAGCTCGTTTTACAGGAACTGCCACTGTCTGCAGCCAGTGATGGCTTTGAGTCCCAGAAGAATTGATGCTGTGGGAGCCTTTCCAAAGGGCTGAGTGTTCATTTCTTGAAAACCAGCTAGTTTGGAAATGCTCCAAGTTGAGGAGCCAAAACCACAACTGTCTTAAAAATTCAGGTTTGTCGTAGTGGACGTCAAACACAAAGCTTTTCCAATTTTTACAAGGATTTTTTTTTTTTTTCCCTGTTACATTGTATGCTAAGCCTGGCTTTGGAAGCCTGTAGAAGATAAAAACTAGCTAAAAACCAAACCCTGATTTACTCCATGTGTAAGCTGTGCTAAGTCACACAGAGAAAACACAGCATCTCTCTACTATTTACAGGCTTTTGCAGGAGATACCAAGCAGCTCAGTTTAAAGTTAGATATTTCATGTTCTGTCTTATTTGTTGGATAAAACGTTTAATTTCTTGGCTTCAGGTTATTCACAAACAACCAGCATTCGACATGAAGAACATTTTGATGGAACATTTGGTGCTCTCAATATAGGTTGCTTCTTGATTGTATGCAAGTTCTTTGAAAATCAGAGCCATGATGCTTGCATTCACAATCCCACATTTAATTACTGTAACTGTTCTGCAATTGTTGCTTTAAAGGCTCTGGTTTGACTAATGCTCATAATCCCACAAGATGGATTAGCGAGGAAACCCCATCCCACAGCTCCAAGGACAGACTCCTCTGACCTGCAGTGTAGTCCCTGCCCTTTCCCCATTACGTGTTTGCCACTTGGGAGCACCTTTTGCTCAGACAGGGAAGGTTCTCTGCTTAACAGTTTTTCAACATTTGCCACCACTTTTCCATCTACCTTTCTTCCATTTTGAGATTTGAGGTATGAACAGGACTCCTGTTAGCTACTAGAAAAGTGAAATATCATTGGAAGATTTTGCTGGATGGCAATCAACCACACTTCTCTCATCCGTCACTCTTCAAACATGCAAGTAAAGCAGAATAAATAGGAATAGAGAGCCTTTGTTTTTATTTTCTTTTTCCCTTCCTCTCTCTTCATTGTGCTTTATTGATAGGTGAAAGGTTAATTTAGTCTCAAGAGTGTTCTGTGTCCACCCCAACTACTTCCTTTCAATAAATAACCTTGCTGTGAATACATTTTAATTAGTGATTTCATACTTGGAATTGTGCAATTGTAATACAGTAGGCGTGAGGACCTATTGAAATAATATAAAAAAGGCATAATTATTTTCAAAAGCTCTGTCGGAATAATGCAGGTAAAAAATTCCCCTGCTGGCATATGTTTTCTGTGTCCAATGTATCATTAGCACTTCACATTCTCTCTGTATTTATGAAAGGGTAGGCTACAGGTTGTGCAGGATGCTCCCACAGTGCTGGAGATTTTTCATTCTTTGTTTGCTGTTCCTTGCTGAGATCATTATAATGAAGACAAGATTTTTACTTCATTTGACAATTTCGGTCTAATTGACTGAAATATATTACAAAGAAAAATGGGAACAAAACCCAGAGATTCAGAGGAATTTTCCCGACTATGGGCTTGGCTTGGGATTCTTTCACACGATATGGAATAAGTAAAGTAGGGCCTAAGAATAAAAAATCCAAAGTTGTCATTGCTGAAGGCAGGCTGACTGAGAAGGCTTTGAGGAGTGAGCAGAAGAAAAATCTTAAAAGAAACGTAAGCTCATTTCAGATCTAAATTCAAACTCACAAACAAGATGCTGGGCTAGAGGAACGTGGTATAAAATTAAGGGTGGTGACAATGTCTAGGATGGATTAAGTCAGGCGCTGGTTGTCTTCACTAGGCAGCTCAGTAATTTGGCCATTGCTCTCAGGACACACACTGTGACACGGAAGAAAAAGAGCGGTGAAGGCCAACAGGATTTTTAAAACAGGCTGCATTTGATTTACACGCTCCCTTGAAGGCCCTTTTTGTCTTTTATGCAAAATTATCATGTTTAAGAAAACTGCCAGAACTTCCCTGGCATGTCAGTGAAAACAAGTAAGTTGTTCTTAAAGTGTAGGCAATTTACACCTACTTAGAGTAACTATAGTTAAGGAACACGTACATATAAGCTGTCATATCTGCTCCCTTCAACTCCCTCGTCACGTCGCTGTGGACACTTTGGCAAGATTCCTGACCCGCACACAGGCTGAGCGAGTGGGCTGCCTTCAGCTGTCATGTGTGCTGGCACCGGAGCCAGCTCTGCCCCCCGGGGAGAGCAGCCCGGCTGCACTCGCTGCCTCTGCAGGGAAAAGGGAGCAACGGGGTGTGCTCGGCCTGCTCCTCATTTCTGGGGAAACCGGTTATCCCCACCCCACCCTTGGGTTCCCATCTCCCTTTGGCTTTTGACTTGCAGTCTCAGGATTGAGAGAGGAAGTGCCTGTTAAAAACTTGGATCCGAGTCCGTGTCTAAGCTCAGCCCTGTCTCCGACACAGACCCCGAAGGCTCAATGGGCTCTTGAGCATGATGGCATTTCCAAGAGGGAAATTTGCTGCCTGTGCAGCCACTTTTGCCTCTGCAGAGGGAGCGTGGCAGTCCTTAGCTCTGCTCTCCCATGGGCCTGGAAGTGGCAGCTGCCACTTAATGGAGTGTGGAAGCATCATGTAAAATGCAGCTGACTCTACTCATGTTTTAGCCGGTGGCGTGGCTGCTTTGTCAGAGATTTTGTGTTCACAGCTCTGCTGAAGTACCTAACAGTAGTTAATAGGAAGAGAAAAGCTGATGGTCTCAAAACCAAATTCATAGAAAAAGCAGTGAAATGGGAGTGTTGATACTCCAGTTGAAACTATTAATTCAGAAAACGAGACTTTTAAAATCTTGTAAAATTAACAGATTGCAAAAGCAATTCACTGAACCTGCCATGCCTTTGAATGTCTATCTCACTGAAAGGGCTGGCAGTGTCTCTACTTTTCCTCTTGCAATGCAGACCTGCCCTCTGCGTTATCCATCCCTCATTTGTGTTCAATTGTTTCACAATTTCTCCTGACTAGCTCTTAAATTCCTCAAATCTTAAACATCAAATGAGAGGAGCAGGACTGACAGAGAAGGAGCTTGCTTGTGTGTGACCTCCTCAGCAGAGCCCAGCAGCATCCCTCCCTGTGGCAGCAGACTGCTGCTAATTAATTACCTGTACATGGCTCTAGGCAGGAAGGTGCTGTCATCAAGAGCACCAAACAAATAGGAATCCTGTTTCCAGAGAAACCTCAGGGTAAATTATGTACAGGTGTCACAAGATCGCCTGCCTGAATTCATCAATATTAAGGGCTTTGGAAGAGGAGGAAGAGGTTGAAAGATGGGGACTGGAAGTTCAGAAAGCAGTCAGGTCACCTGAAATGCAGCAGCTCTAAAACCTGGGGTCAAAAAGAGGGAAAAAGGCAAAAATTTAAAAAGAGCCCCAAGTATGAATGTTTAGTCAGTGATGCAAGAAATTAAGACTGAGGTGTATTTGCCTGTGCTTTTCTCTAGAATGCTTGGGAAGAACTCTGAGTCCTCTCTGAATAAACTTGAAAGGAACACATAGTAAAGCAACTCAACAGCAGAGTTTAAAAACCAGAGAGGGGTGGATGAAGAGTTAAAATATAAACTGTGCCAGGACCTTGCAAACTCTGTATTGTGTGCTTTTTTAGACTGAGTTTTAAAAGGGAAGAGGAGAACGCTGAAGTTGCAAAGTGGGATAGACTCCCACTATCCCAGTCACTTTTGTAGAGATAAAGCTCTCAAATTGTTGTGTATCACTGAGGAAATCAAAGCACAAAACAAGGTTCTTCTGTGAAAAATAAAGACTGAAATCAAGGAATAAACAGCAAAAACCCCCAACATTTATCCCCACCTGCTGCCTTGCAGTTGGTGGAAATTGAACATCTTGGATGCATCTGTCTGCACTGGACAAATAACAGCTGTTTGCCGTCCTAGGGGAAAGCCAGGAAAGCATGGGGAGACCGTAATCCTCAGAGCATACACTCCTTTTCATAAAGTGTGCTCAACAAAGCTGTGATCACTTAGAACACCTGATGAGATGCCTACCCTAGTGACCAAAGCTCAGCTTTTCCCACATATGGCGATCTTAAAAAGAGAAGAGCAAGGAAATTGTCCACTCCACTTATATTGCTGATATCTGAGTTAGAACAGGTACTTCAAGCTGTTCAAGAAAAGGCAGAGGGATGCACTGCATGTTTCCCACCTCCCTCTCTGCTGCACTGGGCTCACTGTGCATATGAGTAGGAAAAGAGGCTGGGCTCTCTTCCCTTCCTGATGTTCCAGAGAGGAGCAAGTACCCAAAATTGCACAGCAGTCTTACAGCAATTGCACCCAGGTCCTGTAGAACAGCTGCCCCCTTCTCCTTGTGCTTTATGAATGGAAGAATTAGATGTTGGCGCTGTGCGGTTGAACAGAGGGAAAACAGACTGCTGAGACACTCGATATTAGCACTACGCTTTTTGGGTCTCCAAATTAGGATGCGAAAGAAGAATGCAGTCTCTGCCTTAGCCAAATGTAAAGGGAACATTTTTGCATATTTTTGATATGTGATCTTATCAGCAGACAGCTTTTTCTTTTCCAGTAAAATAAATCCTTGTAATTCCACAGTACAGAAATCTGACAGTACAGAAAGTAATCTTTATGATGGCTAAAAGTCTTTGCACAGCACATATTGCAGCTTACGATAATTATTTATTACTGATGTTACCATTACTGAGACTTGAACGCACTTGTGGCCAGTGGGCAGAAAATGAGCAATCCTTGGTGACAACAGCAAGAATGCACTTCTTCCCATGGCAAGTAACTTTAAAAAGTTCCTGTCAGGCTGTAATATTTTTTCCCCCTCCATGCAAGGGTATTAAAATAAAAACTTTAGATATATAAATCAGAGTAGGGTGAGTTCACTCTTGTGCCAAGAGGGAGCTGAATGAATCCTGTGGATGTTAAAGCTGAGAGGGGCCTCCTAGATCATCTTGTTGTGCCTCCCTTCCCCTGGCGATTAACAGCTGCCGCTGTCACTGGAGCAGAATCCTAAACAGCACAACTATGGGGAAGGAACGCTGGGCTCTCCCCTGCGGCTGCTCATTAGTGCATTAACATTTTCTGCAAACTATTTACTATTTATTTTTCTATACGTCTCTATTTTCTCATGTATCATCAACTACTCACATCATCACCTCTAGGGTCATGGTGAGCTTCTCCTCAAGCATAAAAAGAACTTTCTTTCCATTACATGTTTTAAATACTCAATAATTCCTTAGCATCTTTATAGTCACTAGAGTTAAGATATTTATAGACAAGCACATCCCTCCCTTTCTGCTTCAGTATGGAGGCACAGAAGTGACAGCCGTCTGATAAACAGCCAAACCCAGGAACCACGCGGGAGCCTTTCAGAGCCATAAAGAGGAATTATCAATCCCAAGTGCAAGCATGTGTGTACACACACAGGTGTGCAAAGGCAGAAACACAGAGACTGCCTGACTGATATTCCTCCTCCAGGAATGATTCTTCTAAGGTGCTTTCAGAGCAGTGAGATGGATCTCCTGGTATGCTGTTTTATATATTTCCACTTCATAGAAACAATGACTCTGGAGGTGAAATAAGTCATAGGAGGTTATCCCGTCCATCTCTTTGCCATTAGGCACTGCGGAATAATGCCTCATGTTTTCTGCATTTAGCTGCCCAAGCCTTAAACAACAGGCTCTCCTTACTTGCCTGCATTAGGAGCTGAGGTTTAGCTCTGCCATGCTTCCTTACCTGGCTGAGCCAGGACCAGAGACCTGCTAGTGCTCAGTAGGAGTTTCATCCCCTTTCCCTCTAGGTCTTCTCCAGCTGCAGACCCCAAGTTACCTACCATCATTTCCCTTCCATGGAGTTGGTTATCCACACGTGACCCTCTTTCCTTCTGGTTTAAGGGTATTTTCCTTAAAAGGTCTATTACAGATGTCATCTTGAAATAAACCTATCATGACAATTTTACGCTCACAGCTGACTGCATTTTCTGGTTTTCCACAGGGTGCTCTCCCTTTGCCATATTTCTTCTCTCACCTATATGCTTATTACAGCTTTTGAATATCTTTAGACCTTTTACCTGGTACTACCTTTCTGTCTCCTGAACACTGGAGTATTCACCTGGCACTCTTGTGATGGATCATCTGAATGCAGGCTAGTTTTCCCCATTATGCAATTTTTTAAAAATTTATTTATTTCTTTTACTGAGAGTTTGATCCAATTCATGTATATTAAAGAGTACAACAGCTATTACTGTTATCAGTAGGTGCAACTTGTGTAT
The DNA here is from genome assembly GCA_013396955.1 of Regulus satrapa. Taxonomy (NCBI): domain Eukaryota; kingdom Metazoa; phylum Chordata; class Aves; order Passeriformes; family Regulidae; genus Regulus; species Regulus satrapa. The sequence continues at coordinate 465,536 of VWZN01010086.1, read as the reverse complement.
ATCCTGAAACAAATAGTGTTAATGCCAGTAGTACAAGTTTAGTAAAAGATAAAACTTAGTAAAAAGTGTTGGAAAAACAAAAGAAGTCTAGTAGGTTCGGAAGAAAAGGCTAGCTGAATCTTCTGAGTAACCAATTTAAATATTGCTAAATATAAAGTTTGGTCCACTCTAAAAACTTTAGAGGATGGCCTCACATTGGATTTCAGTTGAGTTCAGGCCTGTCATTTTCCAAAAGGCTTCTTTTGCTATAAGTTCAAAGCTCCATAAAGTAGGTGCAGAGATGGTAGCATAGCAACCACAAGAAAGTGAGTTTAAACACTGAGAAAATGAGCTTTTAGGTTTCTAATAGCAGAGCTTTCATATTCATATCTTCTTGCTGGGTTTGAAACACCTGTTTCTATTTCAGCTGAGTTCGCTTCATTCTCTCAGTACAGAAAGCTGCATGGCATTACTGGGCTACAATTAAATGAACCTGTTCTATGTGAATATTCTTTGGTCATGGGCAAACAGAAAACTGAATTGTGAATGGTGAGGAATTAATTTAGTTTTGAAATTGAATTAGCATTTCCTTGAAACAGAAAAAAGGTGGTTTTTTTGGTATGAAACGGAACTGGTTTCCACAGTGGGCACAAGAATAAACCTACTTTTTCTTGCTGACTCAGGAAAATCACATAAATCCAAACATTCACCACTGTGATTTTAAAAATCAGTTTTGAGGTTATATATGCCTTCTATGCACAATAATGTGAACTCCGTCAGAACAGCTGAGGGATCAAGAATTCAGTGTTTTGGCACCATGATGACTTTTCCTGTTCACCTGAAGTGAGTTTAAAACTGTGACTGGTCTTGAATTTGCATCTTTGTTTGAAAAGATCTTGGTGCCTGGAGAGGTGGATGTAAAATGCTGATTTAAATAGCATCTCCAGCTGGTAACATCTGCATGCCTGTGTAGGCACGTGACAAGAAAAGCACAGGATAATAATCAAGGAACACTTTTAAACCCTGATTTTGAATCTTTGTTGGTCTTGAAGCCTTTTTACCTTCTCCAGTATATTTTTAATGAGGGTGATTTTCCCCACTGGTGTATTGACTGCAGCAGACACAAGGTCTCATGGGAGGTATATCACACCAGCCACACCCTCCAGCTTTGATTTATCCCGAAATGAAATGATTTCCACCCCTCTGGAATCTCACTGTATCCCCACTGCATGACAAGGAATCTTTGGTCCGTGTATTTTCACCTGTTCTCCCTCCTGAGCACTCAGCCTCACAGACACATGCTAGAAAACATCTAAAACTCTGATAGACACAATCAGTTCCAAACACACCGCACTGGACAAATAATTGCTGTCTGCCGTCCTAGGGGAAAGCCAGGAAAGCACGGAGAGATGATAATCCTCCTTTTCATCAAGGATTTTTACAGATTCTGCATTTGTGTGAACCTTGTGGGAACGCGAGAGGCGGAAGAGTCGTGTCCAGGGAATCTGGATCCCTGTTAGTCCTGCTGCAGCGCCCAGCAAAGGCAAGGGCTGGGATGAAAGGGCAGGAAATGACTGAGCAGAGCAGAGCTGGCTGTTAATGTGATGGCTCTGCTTGTGAGAGACGTGGAGGGCTTCCAGCGCCGGGGCTGTGTGAGAGGCTGAAGAGCCCACAGCTTGCTGCACTCAGCCCCGCTATTTCCCCGCCGCCTGCAGAGCCCCAGCTGGGGCCGAGGGTGCTCAGGGCCCCCCGGGCACTCACACCTCACACACCCACAGTCCCCGTGCCAGCAGAGCCCCAGCACAGGTGGCTTTTTTGTGGCAGGGCCACGAGGTGGGATGGAGAGCTTCTGGAGTGCCTTGAAACGAGCTTGCACCTCCAGGCTTGTGTGGAATGAAAATAATCCCCTACTCTTACACGCTACATGCAAATATTAAACTTCCTCTCCCACTTGTTCCATACCCAGTTTTCCACAAAAAGTCAAAATGAGAAGTTCCTCAAGAGAACCCCACCACTGAGAAGCAGCAAGTTGCTGCCACTTGGACATAAAACCTCAAAATTTTAACTTAGTTAATAATCTTTTGCATGACTCAACTTCTAGGATGCACTTTACTATGTAGTTTTCCATTTCTAACCCAAACGTTAAGTTGTCCTCTAGCAACAATAATTCTGTTGGCAATGTTTCAATAGTTCTAGAAGGGGCATGATAATTCTTCTCACCAACGTGTGCAAAGCCTCTCAAATTATGGAGCGTTACAATAAACTTGAAATTCTTACATCCAGGTTACAGGGGGATTATCCAAACCCCAGAGGTTATGCAAATTGGCTGTAGTTATGCAGAGCAGAGCTCTCAAGAACATACTAATGTCCTTACTCCACACTTCATTCCTCTTTGATGGAAGACAGATCCACTGCCATAATCAGTACTCCTATTTCTGACTTAACGTCAGTTTTCAATCTATGCTGCTGACTCATCTTTGTTTTCCACAAACATTTTGCATTGGAATGTCATTGCCAATGACTTATTAGCAGCAAAATAACAGCAATACAAAGAGCAGCTGCGTTGGATAGTTATTGATTATTGAAAAATGTCATTAAAAATGTCAAGTGTTCATGTCATTCTAGAAAACCTCAGATAAATTAATCAGAGCTCCCTTCTAACTGTTCTTTTGGGTCTAATGTATGTATTGTATTTACCAATACAGTGTTGGGAAGTGTTTATTTTCCCTACTGTGTTTATGGAAGCCAGAAATGTTTCATTATTTAACCAGTGCTAACATGTCTGTTAAGAACATACAAATATTGAAATCCAAGAAATGGTTGTGGAGAAACACTCCACTGTGTGCTCCATGCTAAATAAGGATCATATAGATTGATGGATATAAATACAATGAGCTTTCATTAACTCACTTTTAAGTAACCACTGAATGTGCAAATTAATGAGACGTGAACTCCACAGAAGTGCAGAAAAACCCACTCTGCCAAATATCACATCAGTTAAGAGCTGAAAATTATCATTTACAGAGCACAGACCCTTATATTAACTGTGAGTTTCTTTTAATTCTTCTCTTTCATTGAATCTGCCTATTTTGGGATCCTGGCTAGTACAGCCAGCCACAACCTGCTCTTTCCCATTCTCTCCAGATTCCTGAAGTAGCAGAGGGCAGAAAATGAGACATATGGCTCCAGAGGGAAAACACTGGCTGCCAGCACAGACTTCCACATCAGCAAGAGAAGAGCCCCTAGGAATGCATCTGGACTCCCAGGAGGGGACCTGGCTTCAGGTAAAAGACTTGGATGGAAAATTTAATTCAGAATTAAAAAAAAATCCAAGCCCACTCATACACCAAAACATTTGATATCTCATATTCAAGTCCTGGACAAAGGTTGGGTTTTGTTTTGCTCCTTTTTTGTATCTCTGATTTCTGTTCCTGTTGGTCACTTTTCTTTCCTATTCTGTGAAGAAGTCCAAGATGCCAGCAACAAGAAACTGCTCTAAGGCTCCCTGCATCGCTTCTGTGGGAAACATTCAGTGAAACAAGCAGTGCCACGGCTTTAAGCCTTGCTGACTGAGCTCCAGGGTTAAGTACAACATCTACAGTGGGGCTTGTCATTAGTGTCACTACTGGAACAGAGATTTAATAAAAATAATTCAACCATCTCTGTATTTCCACAACTTGGGCAGGATAACATGGGAGAGGTTTCAGGCAGTAAATAAGTATAGGAGAGAAATTTAGGATACAAACTTCTTTTAAAGGGATATGGAACTTCCAGTGTTCCAACTACCCAGGGAGTTGAGATAGATGGAAGTCAGAGCCTTGTGCTGACGACACAACACAATCAGAAAAGCACAAAAGTAAAGGAAGGCATCATGGTAACTGTGCCCACATGTCCCACAGGAAAGAAACATGGGATGCAAACAGAAATGCAGAGGATTTCAGGTACCCCAGACCTGTCTCGCTCCAAACCCTGTGTCCAGGACAGACAACACTAACTTGGGTCCTCTCTCTGAAGGTTTGTTCAAGCACCTGCACTGAAGGAGAGCGCGCTTGCTGTGACTCCGTTACTGGACAGAACATCGTAAGCTAAACTGGGACATTTTCCCCCTACTACCTACAACTAGGTAATCTACAAAATTAATTTCCTTCCCATTTAACGAGGCCTCGTTATGTGGTTTGGCGTGCGTTATTGTGTGTATTAGTCACAGCCTGGCTGAAGGGAAAGGCACCATCAAATTTACTGTAACAGCAATTTTCCTTAAGGTATATCAACACAGATGAATTGGCAGACCCCTAATACATGGCTTAAAACTATCTTTTATACAATATTGCCCTCTATGGGAGCCCAAGATATAACAGATTTACATCAGAAATACGCACGCTGCTGCTCTTTTCCTATTAATTTTATTTTTTTTTTAATATTGTATCTACTTTTCTAAAACACTTCTCTTTAACAAAAAAACTTTATGCCACCAGGAGAAATCAACCTATTATCCTTTCATAATTTAATTTATTTCTTTCAAGCCTGCACTTGAGATCATGGCAGATATCTCTTACTGGTATTTAGCCTTTATGTCCTAATTTCAGTTCACAGAAGCCCTGCTCCAAGTGTGTCAGCATTTCTGTCATGCTTTAAAAACAACAAATAAACGAAACAAACCAAAGTGCGCACAATGCAGTCACCACATCACTGGTATGAGTAGGCAAACAACATTTGGAATATTATTTCTAAAGTACCCCAAAGTCTTCAGTGAGCAAAGATGCAACTCCAAAATGTCATTACAGATATTTTCAAATGTAACCTGCTGAACATTAGTGCCACGAGTAAAGTAGCAATGAGCATGATAAAGAAGTGCCATGGTTAAGTATCAAGTTCTTATTCACTTGGACTGCTCTCTGGATTATTCCATCCATGTTTTTCTTCGCTCATTTTAATTAAGCCAGCTTTGTTTTCTTTCCTTGAGAAGTATACATTTTAAAAAGAAACCTCAGTCAAAAGATGATTGGAGAGCAGCGATCACTAGGCATTGTTCACATTGAACTGTATTGCATATTCAAAACAAGAAAACCCAACCATTCCTTCTGCTACCATCCTGATATTTTAAGGTTAGTGCTGTAAGTCAGTAAGCAATTCCCACCTCAAGAAAATGGACTCAGTAGCAGTTAGGCATTAAAAGCATTTCTTTAGCTTATTAATTCTGTTCCAGCAGATATGGCAGAGAGATTTCACATCTCTAAAGAAGGCCAGTTCAAAGTAAATTTAACATCATGATCTTGATTTCCTTTGTCAGACTACAGCATTTTCAAGCCTTTAGCCTCCCTTTTGATGAACCCAGGTCTGTGTGGGGTTTTTTTTTTAATTTTATTTTGAAGCACAAGCCTAGTCACATCTGTCTAAAAATAGACCTTAGGGCATACTTCTATTTCCCATTTCAGGATTTCCTGCCCTACTGGAGCATTAGCATGAGGCCTCCTCCTCTAACACCAGATAAAGCAGAAAACAAATTATAATAGGATGACCTAATTTATTTTTTTTAATTGCTAGGAGGTGAAACAAAACACTGTACAACAGTATCCATTTCTTAAAGTAGTTCCAGAACACCGGTTTGGGAGTGCGTTAGTAACGGATTTTTCACTTGGAGGGTTTTTTAAGTTTGAAATTATGGTATATAAAAAGTTCTGTTGGTGCGAGCTAACCTAGAAAAAAAGTCATCCTTAGAATGCAATGGTAGCTTGATATCTAGATCGCAAGGACAGAAGAGCAAAAAGAGAAAGATAAATGTTCTTTGTAGTTCCTCCTTTGAAAGTACCATTCCTGGTTTCACCTTTTATTCAGAAGTGGATTAGAGCATTAAAAGAGTCTCTGTAGACATGTTAAAGGGGACTCCCACTGGTGCTCTGGTCTAATTAAGCCACTTTATGAATCATTCCAGTTTGACTAACTCAAAATTTCTTTTAAAAAAATGAAAATAATTCACTTAATACATCAAACCGAGAGTTCAAGCCCCTTTGTTTTTAATAATCAAAGAAGAAATGCTTGGGTTTGAGATATGGAAGCTATCACTTCATTTTATGAATGAGACTCTCTGTGACCATTGCTTTGCCAGCAGCTGGCCTGCATTGCTCTTCATTAGAAGCCCCCTTTCCCCTGCCCATCTTAGCAGCCCTGCTACAGCTCAGGCACGCAGCTGACGTGACAGCAGAATGCTGGTGTTACACAGAGATAATCGTTCCAATTCATGGGATTCACCAGTCAGCATTTTGGTGGTGGCTCGGCTGGAGGTCATGGCGAGCTGGTGAACTGCTCTGCTACAGTTCATGCAAGGAGCAGCAGAGCACTGCCCAGCCCTCTAAGACAGCCCTTGCAGGTGCAGTGAAGCAGTGCTGGATAAAATGTGTCACCTTTTCAAATCAGTCCCTGGGCCTGCCTGAACTGGGGCTGGGTGACAGCACTTCTGTCTGCAGTACTGGGCACCAGAGAAACCCCGTGATGGTCTCTGCTGAAGCACAACCTTGGTGAGTCGGAAAGGGGAAATGGGGGCACAACCAAAGTTCCTAGATCTGGATTTGTGAGAGTTTTCAATGCAGACAGCTTTTCTGGCTGAGGCAGTCAGATGAATGGGACCTGCACCTGCTTTTAGTCTTGTTCTTGCAAGGATTTACAAAACCAGGCTGACTTGCTTATCAGCATGGAGGTCACAAGAAGAGCCGTTGTGAGCACTGACCGAAGGGAAGAGCTTTTGCACAGCTCTTGTCACGTGTTACAGGTGCAAACAACAAATCACAAGGGGGCTGAGCAGAGCTTAAATTGCTTGCTGCTTTAGTCTCTCCTGCTACACTGATGTGTGGCCTGGGAAAAAGCTCTTCTCTCTCTAAGCTCCAGTCCTACCCCCTTTTACTTCCCAGGAACTGTCTGCTGCCTCAAGCCAAAGCAGAACCTGGGAAGGATTCTGTTAGGAAAATTGTGGGACAGAGCCCAAAAGGTTTTATGAGTTACACAAAGACATCCATCTCTCCCACCCATCACTAACCCTTGTCTCAGTGTCACATGGGAGGCGGTGACAAAGATCAGGCTGTGGATTAAGCACAAACTCATTTTTTTCCTTTGATGGTATCTCAATAAGAGTACTTAAAACACTGCAGTTTATATTTTCATAGCTGAGTAAGCACTTAAGACATAAAACAGTAATGTAATTAGAGATATGTGGAGCAGCTCTAATGCTAGATGTAAATGAATGTATATTGGTTTAACAGATATTTCCACATTAGTTTCTATCACAACGCTCTCTGAAACTAATACATCCAAAGCTGTACAGGAACAAAGCCACACTAGGATATCAAAGTTATCTTACAGAAGAATAAAAGTATAAGATAAAGGTCATTACAGACCTGCTTTGCACTGATTTGCCTTTATCATCTGTACAAGTGTGTCCAGACATAAAGAGGGGATAATAGAAGCTGGAAAATAGATTGTATAGTCTACAGTCAGGGAATCTACCTATTTTTTACATTTTGTAATTTTACTTGAGGACTGAGCAGCATTTTTGCTGTGGATGTTGTTGCAAATCAGCACTTAATGCTTAAGTGGACCACTGGCAGAGTGTTCTCCCTTGACATCTGGGAAATAAGAATAACCCACGACAAGGCAGGCACCGCCAGTGGAAGACATGAATGTCTTAACTGAGTATCAATGCATGAAACTTTGCTCCAGCTGTATCCATATTTCATCCCTACATTTCTGATTCTGCAAAACCTCTAACATATTTTGAGCCAGAGCCAACATATTCAGATGAAAAACTAACAATTTATTGAGACTTCAAGAAAACAACATGGACTTTCCTTGATGAAATATAGGAATACCCAAAGAAACCCAAATCACATTCTGGTATGCCTTTATGTTTCTTGCACTTTTGATGCGAGTATAATTAAGTTCTGCATATCTCAAGTTGCTGCCGGAGAATTAAGACTAATCTATAACTCTTATAAGTTGTCATAGTTCCTCTGAAATCAGTGGATGTTTTGACAATTTACACCCTCTGAGGAACTGCTCTGTGTGACTAATAAGACACACTGCTGTTTAATTACAGGGAGGTTCATAAGGAATCTCCACAGCTCAAGAAAAAACTGGCTGTTCCAGGAATAGTCATTTTTTGGTTCTCTTAAAATCATTATGAACTTCAGTGCCAAAAGCCATCTTTCTTTCAGTAAAGACCATAAATGTGTCTTCAGCTGAAAGCAAAGGTTCTATGTATTGCAGTTTGAAGCATGACCTTGGTGCTGTGAGGGGGTTTTTGAGAGGAGAAGTAGGAGTGCCTGTTCCAGTGTCATCAGAGCACTGAAATAGCAGGTGGGGAGACCGGGAGCAGCCAGACAACAGAAACTCAGCATAGGAGCAAGAGAACACCAACCCAGACATTCCAGTGAAAGTTTGCAGATAGTCTGGTGAACCAGAGAGATACCATGTGTTTACACACTAATTTCTGAAAGGATTTTCTTGCTCTGCATCCTGTTTAGGAACATGATTTAGCAATAGGCTTAGCAGTGCTGGCTTAATAGTTGATCTCCATAAAGGTCTATTGCAACCAAAATGGTTCTAGAATTCTAGTTTTCTAACCACAGAACTGCAGGAATTGCGTTTTCCACGTCTGGTAAAGTGAAGATGGGTATTTTAAAAATGTACAGACATAGTAGTGAGAGGTTGGTAAGCTGCAAGAAGATTTTGACAGAATGCAGCAAAACTTATTTTAACTCAACCAACAAAGCATAACAACAAACAACCGCCTTAAAAAACTCCACCGAAACCCAAAAAACCCAACCACCATCAAACCCACAGTTCCAAAACTAGAAAGTTGTGTTTTTCAGAAAGTTTTGGGCAAAGTAATGGTAAGTTTCATCTACAGGATTTGCGCTACCAAAATAAGTAGAATAAGCTGTTATGATTGCCTGCCTGTACAGGGAGAAAATAAACCACATGAGGATTAACAGGCAAAAAATGATGTACACCCCCCTAATGCAAAATCCGTGCTGCAGGTTTAAGAGCCAGAAAAACATTTATCCTGTGGCAAGGATCTCACAGCTTTAAGTGTGCTGCCTCATTAATACAGTACATTATTACTAGAATTTATCTTATTTTCTTTTTGCTTTCTGTCCACACTTAATTTCAGTTTCTTGCTGTCCTGTTTCCTTTCTTGTCTATTTTTCCCCTCAGGCAGAGCTCGAGAATTATATCACGATCAGAAGGACATTCTAGATAACTTGAGTGCATTTGTGACCGAGCTGCAAGAGTTCAATTCTATCTCCTACCCAAAGGAGAGGGAAGTGAAAATTCAAACTGTACTCTTTTCCTCCCAAGGGTCGGTGTGCTCTTTCTGCTACACAGAGTTGGAGCAATTCTGCCAACAGATTCCCACACGTTTCTCATGAGGGCAGACCCTGGCACAGTCATTCTCCTGATCCTGCACTTCAAATGAATCACCAGCAGAGCGAACAGCTCCAGAGGCAGCGAGAATCCACAGCCCTGCTCCTTCACGTTGAATTCACCCAGCACGGTAGGGCTTACGCCAAGGATTTGAGTTCAAAGAGCGACTTTAGCATCTGAATTGAAACACACTCTCAACAGTTTGTGCAACCACTTGGCCGCTGGCCCGCCCGGGCCCATCTGCGGCGGCGGCTGCCAAGGGGCAGAGCGCCGCTCCCGCCACATCTGGAGCGGCACAGCTGTCCCACAGCCAAACCCTCCCGCTCACAGGCGCCTCTCCCGTGCTCCAAGTGCAGCCAGGAGCCACGGAGAGCAGCACAGAGAGCGACCAACAACTGGACTTATTCTTTTCACACCGTCAGATGAGCAATTTTGGACAAACTGCACCAGACCATCTCCTTATGTTGGGAAGAGATGAACTCAGTGTGGCTGGTTGAGTTCATAGCCTGACTGAAGCTCTGACATTCATGCAGGATGGAGGGAGGCACCTGCTCATCCTCCCCAGCTGCAGTGGGCTCCCTGCACCCAGCATTCACAACAGTCTTTGGAAAGCAAATCTCAAACCCAGAGCTGGGCCATAGGTGCAAGGCATTTTTAAAAGATCTCCCAGCCAGTGTTTTGTAATTAGAAATTGCAGGAAATTACTCAGACGTAGTTTGAATTTTAATTTTACCGCAGTTTCTAATTTAGCCAGAAGGAACCAATTAGTCCCCAGATCAGAATCTCTACCATCTTTGAAATTTGGGTATTCACAGAGAACAAACAGTTCTTCATGTAGAAGGTCCCAGCTGAAGGATGTAAGTGGTGAACTGCATGGAACGCCATTTATTTACACTGTTTTGGAAACACAAAAGGTTGAGCTGACCCTCCTATGATTCAAATCTGAGTTTACAGCGTCATTCATCATCTCAGAATGGGTTTGTTCCAGTCTCCTTGAACAAAACTATTTTCTCCTCACATTTGCTGCGCAGAATTGGCTGAATTTCAATTCCAAGGTGTATTGTACAAAGAACAGTTTTGGAGTGAAAGATGTCAAGCTGGCAAAAATTGAAAATTAGATTGGAATAAAATCTAATTCTTTTAATATAAAAAGTGTTTAGTTTTGCCTCTGTAATATAATTTGAAGTCACATAGCAATCATGTTTCTTGGCTGTGGAGGTAGCTTTTGTCTCTAGCTGGATGAAATAGAGGATTTTAATAAGAAATTATGCAACAAATAGGTGGAACTTGTGTCACACACGGCAAGAAAATACTTTTCGTCCCCGAGCACGGAATATTTGCTGGTGCCAGGGAGATCATTTGTAACAAACTTGCCGGGTGACCCCTGCTTGATTTTGGTCATGCACTAAAATCCACCTTTTATTGTACCAGGTGATCTTATCAGTGACCTAACCAAAGTGGGAACCAGACAGACTTCCAGCGCTGGGATTTTGTTGAACCTCTTTCAGCATCTGGAGGCAGTGAGGGGTGATGGGGGGGCACAAACACTCTCCTGTCAGAAAAAATGATTCTTTCAACTTTTCCCTTCTCCTAGGCTCTCCGCTGCAGCCCCCAGGTGTAAGATCGGGAGCTGGAAGAGGCGCTTCCCTCCCGCATTTTGGGCGGGCAGGAGGGGAGGTGGTCCAGCCGCACAATGACAGATTATGCAAATCCTGGCGGAGCACGGCATCGATCGGGGCGGTGGGAGAGGAACGCGGCTCATCTCCGAATTCGCCTCCGCCGCGGCGTCCTCGCCAAGCATCCAACCCCCCCCNTGATTAGCGGCAGCAATCGGCCGCCGCTGCCAATCGCAGCCCCGCGAAGCCGCCGCGCCGCTGGCCGGGAGCCGCGGCAGACGGAGGCTGACTCCGGCGCAGGACCGCGGGCAGCTGCTCCTTCCTTGCGCCAACCCGGAGTTCTCGCAGGCGTTCTGCCGGAGCCTGGCGGCTCCCCGGCGTAATCCCCGCGTCCAAGAAGGAAGCTGCGTTTTGAACGGTGCGCTGAGCGGAGGTTTGAATCATTCCGGCTGGCTGCTCGCTCTGAAAAGGACAGGCTGGCTATAAATGAGATGTGACTGTGCCGGTAGAGTTCGGTGACTGGGGCTGGAGCAAGAGGAGCCTTCCTGGGATGCCGCTCAGACAGCTGCTGGCAACTGAAAACTCTCCCTACTTTACCTGGAGCCCTGTGAAGAGCTTTGAATTGCAGATGTCTCTTTGCTACACGTTAGGAAGAGAAATTCTTCTCTAGGTAAGCTACCGTTCGGCTTCTCAACCTCTACTTGTGGATGTATATTCATACAAGTGCATAGACAGTGCCTAGACTCAGAGCAGGTATAAATATCCAGAGTGTGTCAAATGATCTGCCTGGAACCTATGCATAGTAAGTGCTTCCGAAAGCTGCCTAGAGCCTGGCATTCCAGGGATTATTTGGAAGTTTGAGATAGTCTTTGCCACGTTTGCATGCAAGCGCCCCTGATGTAAATGGATGTTGTTTCCGAGGCAAACAGCTGTCTGCCTAAATATATGAAAGACCACAGGAGGGAGAGCAGGGGAAGTTATGTGAGGGGGGAAAAGAGGATACGGTTGCTTCTTTAGTCTACTCCACCTCCTCTGCTTTTATTTGCTACCATCTAGCAAAGTTCAGCAGAACTGCTGTGCTAAAATAACATGGTAGAAGCTTTCCATGGAGAGAGATTAAATAATATGCACCAAAGTAAGAGTAATTGTTCCGTGAGGAAGCAAAAACCTACAGATCTGCTCTCTTCCAGCAGTTTGATAGCAAACAACATCTGTCAGCATCAGCAACACTTTTTTTTTTTTTTTAAACAGCATGATCATTTACAGAATGGAAGCAAGGATTGTAAGAGGTAGTTAGAAATCAGTGCGGGCTCTTCAGATCCTACAGAGCCCGAGTCCAGCAGCAGCCCAGTGTTTTATCCTACAGCTGGCACACGGGCTCCAAGTCGCTGCTGCTGGGAATGAACTCACAGGAGAATGCTTGGAGGTGAAGAAAGTCTCTTCCTACAGTCACTGCACCGTTGTAACCACACATACCTAATGAAACCCCACACTCACAAAGTTCTCTTTTCCCCAGGGAATTTACCAGGTCATTTTTGCTGACTCCTCTGGCTCTCATTCACACTGCTTGAAGCCTCCCTCCTTAGCTCCGTGTGAATGAATGCTGCAGAATCTGGCCTACCCCCTGTAGAAGGTTACTCTACCTTTCCTGGCTTTTTGAATGCTCTCAGAGAACAAGATAAAAAGAGAAGTAGCTCGTTTTCACCCCATTTCTTCTGCAGTTTGAATCATGATCCTCCTTCCATAAACGTTCAGCCTGTGGAGGGACAGCAGGATCTCCTTGTTCATAAAGTTTCAGTAGTTGGCAACGTTTCCAGGCGCTCCTTGTCTTGCCCCATCCTGTCTGCACACTTTCCCCCTGCACTGTCTGCCTTGCTTTCGGAAATGCTGCTCTAAAGGAGGGGCTGGGGGCGGGCTGTGAGCTGTCAAGTTGCATTTAACTAAGAAAATGCTCAGCTTCGAGTTTTCTCCTGAATCTTATCAGATACTATGATCTGCTCAATTGGGTTAGATGTTCCTAATGACATTGCTCTGTGCAGAAGTTTAAGACTGTCTATTAGGTTTTGTGCCATTTCCCCAGAACACGGCCTTTTTGTTGATTCATAATAGATGCCTACAGTCTGAAAGCCTCGGAATTGAAAGCAGGAGTATCTTAATGTCTTGTTGACACCACTCTCCTCTGCAAGACTGGGGAAATGCTCCTCTAACTTGCATTTTATCAGAGTATGTCAAATTCAAAGGGTTGCATTTAGGCAGAGAGCAGGATGCTTCCGTGACTGACCCCTTGCACACACACATACCCCCACCTATAAATCCTTTTCAGCCTCAACACCCCGTTAACTCACACTATCAAGTTCTGGAAGTCCTATTAAAACTTTATGGGTGTTTAGAGGTTGTGATATCTGCTGTATTACTCTTTGTAATGGCCATGATCAGACTTAGCACCATGCAGGGATCATGAGCTGCTCTAGAGTTCAACTATCATATTCACTACGAGCAGGATGAAAATATGCTAATAGTAAAGATGGGGTTTTTTTTAAGGTTGCAGTACAGGAATTATCCCAGCAGTATAATGAGATACTTTAAGGAAAATGTGGCTATATATTGCAAACTCATGGCAATACTGAGCACAGAAAATGCTGATGAGTTACTATTAGCTCTGACTGAGTTTTCAGTTAGATAAACAAAAAATTGCATTTAACTCTGCTTCCAGAAAAAGATACGTCATTTTTCTACAGGCAGTAAAGGAAACTATATAATGAACTTCTACCAAAAAAAAAAAAAGTATCATTTCTGTTCCAAATAATTCTGATTTAGCCCACATACAATTTTGCTTAGATTGCCTCTGTGACCATAGGGCTGGCTGAGCTTCAACTGCACGTAAACACTGCTATTTGCTTCCATCAAGTGTTTGCCTTGCAAAGCTTCCATAATCACAGAATCTAAGAATGGTTTGGGTTGGGAGGGACCTTAAAGAGTATCTAATTCTGACCCTCTTTCTGCAGCTTCGTAGGTGCATCCAAGAAACTGCAAAACTGACTTTTCTGAACAAAGCATCCCCTGGGCTAAGAGCAGCAGAGCATTGCAAGCTGGGGCCTGGATGGCTGAAGGAAAGGTTAACTTGGAATTGTGCAGAAAGCTGCACTTAGCCCAGCCTGGGGAGTCATTTCAGGAACAGGGCATTGAGCTTCAGGTGAACCAAGGGCTCTCCACACTTTCCAAAGTGAGGGGAGGCTGGGGCAAAACCATTTGCAAGTGTTTAGGAGCACGGTGTAAGGTGGCAGTTTAGCAGATCCCTTGCTCTCAGGCCCGGGATGCAGCTGGGGATCACTGGAGCAGGTGGAAGGGTTGGAATATCAGAGTCCTGTCTCCCATTTGGAGACAGGCTGAAGAATGCACATGGCACTGCAACAAGTCTCTTTCTCCTATTGAGATGTTAAAGCAATGCCCCTCACGAAGGTAAGCCACCAGAAAAGTGCTAGATAGAAATTCACAATCAATTCTCCATCTATGTCAACATTTAAATTAGAAAAATTGAACTATTAAAAGCATCGGGTGCTGGAAGAAAATGAAAATCACGCACGTCAATCCCAAACATTTATTACAGCTACTGTCAGGAATAATTACAATGGAATTGGAATTTCTACTGAAATTAACAGTTGCTATAGAAAAATAATAATGTTTTACCTAAACAGCAATGCCACCAGAATTACATGGCAACAGCACGCCAGTGTAGAAAGCATGTCAGTATTTGAGGAGGAAAACACACTGGCCCCACAAGTCATGGGTGGCCTTTTAAACTCAATTCTGAAAGGAAAAGAGAAGTATTTAAACCTATTTCCTTCCCTCTGGCTACAGAAGGGCTCACAGCTGCTGTCCCCCCAAGTGGAGGAAAAGGGAGCAAATTAATCCTCCCTCCTCTGCTGCAAGGATGGGTTTTAGAGTCAGAGCAAACACAGAAGGAGAAGCCAGGGCAGGGTAGGCTTCCTTCACAATGAAGGAATTCCCTCTTCTTCCTTGGATGCTGGTAACATAAGAACTGTCCTTGGCTTACTTAGCCTGGCCAAGGGAGATCAGGGTGACACCCCCACAGCTACAGACTCTTATTAATGGCTGAGATTTCACCTCCCCTATGTAAAAATCATTACCAGGTCCAAGCAGCAGAGAGAAGGATGTGGACAGCCTCTTCCCTGAGCAGAACTCTGCAAGAAACCTCCCCTCCTGGAGGACTATCCACAGCTACTTATTCCAGCCCACACTCTGCCAGGCTCCACTGAAAGGATTGCATTTAGCTTTTAGTGTATAAATAAGTGTTCTGATAAATAATTAATAGTAGCTGCTGGCCGTAAAAGAGGCGGCTGTTTGGAAAGTTAAAACAGCCTGTCATGAAATATGCACCCACCTCCTCTGTGTTCTACTTTCAGGGGCTGTTTTAGCCAACATCTTGTCCTTGTCCATGGGACCATATTGTGCAAGGAGGAGGCCAGAGCTCAAGTTCCAGACCCTCAGGGTATTCTTTAATTCATTCTCTCTCGCTGGGATATAGATCACCCCCTAAACCACCAGAGAGGAGGGCAGGTGGTCAGTGATACACAGAGAAATTTTTGGAAATTAGAGGAAAGTGCACTGTTCTGGGCTTCTGGGTAAGATACAGAAATTAGACTTATTGATCACATTTGATTTTAAAGCCCTCGTGGCTTCTTGAAGTTTTTAAATTTAAACCAAAAAAAGCAAGGCCCTCCGCCTTGGTATTTTGCCAGACTACCTGCACTCTACCCACCTAAATAGCTGGTACAACTACAGGGCATTTTTATTCATTACTACTCTGTAGACTGTATTTGGGGTGCAATTTTAAATGGCTTCACTCTTCTACCCCCACACAGTCCTGCTGTTTAGGGTGGAACTGTGCATCAGAATCTTGGGGAATTAATCACCTGCAGAAGAGCACGGTACTATTATTTGTACCTCAAAAATCCTAATTTGTGATATGCAGTGTCCACATGGCAAGCAAAGTGAACCATGCATGCCTGGAAACACCTGACAGGCTCCCATCAGACTCATTCTCCATCAGCCTTGGTACAAGCTCCATGTGCCAGCATCAATCACAGGCAATCATTCTGCACACTTGGATTTTTAACTGAAGGACCTCCTAAAAGGCTTTCCCCTCCGTGGAATAAAAATATTTGTGTTCAGGCAGAAAACAAAGTCTCTACGGATGCGTTACCTAAAACTGAGCTTTACGGATTACGAGACATTGTGTCAAATGATGAGACAATTTTGTAAGCCCCCTCCATAAGCCAGAAAGCCAGGCTGGATTTCCTTGTCCACGATACACCCTGGAGATTCTTATTGAAAACCAAGCAGAGTTATGCATTCAGCCCCCAGGAGAGGACAGGAATGTAAAGACAATTCCAGCCTGGATCAGAGGCAGTATGTTCAGAAAGACTGACAACCATTTGGATTTTTTTTTTTAATTTTATTCTACGCTCTCCCCCTTCAACAATATGTTAATGCCTCAGTAGTTCAATAAACAGAGATTTTTCGTGAAAGCAAGAGGTTAATCAAAGCCTCTCTATTCCATCACAGAGCTCTAATGGTATTAGTTCTAGTTCCAGTCTCTGAGCTCAGCATGACTCAACAAAAAAATCCCTTGAATTCCCAAGTAGGACCTTCCTCCTACTAATGGCATTTCCAAATTGAACTTTATCTAGACAAAACAAAGAATAGATCTTTCGAAAGGAAACATTTGTTTATATTTTGAACCAAGAGCAAAGCGGTATCTATAGGTCACAGATGACACACCAGAAAGCTCTAAAGAGATCTTTCATTTGGCTGACAAAGCGGCTTCTCTCCGAGAAACCCCATGAAGCTGTGGCAGGAATAAACACAAATGAAATGTAACCAGGCTACAAAGAAAAAGAATAGAAAGGAAACAAGCACAGTAAATACATTTGCCTGCACGTGAAAGTAGGAATTTTGCACGGGCTTTCCCAAAAGCACACTTTGCAATATCCATGCTATACGCATTGGAACCAAACATGAATCATCTTTGAGCATTTTACAGCTAACGCCCATGCAAAAGTAGAAAACACAAGTATTCCCTCAACAAAGACAGGAAAAATGAAGTACTGAAAAAAATCAGTGGCCTCCAGAGGGCAAAACATAATAGTGGCAGAGACAGAAATCAAAGGTTCTACTCCCTGCCTTATCTTTTCAACATAAAGCATTTTTCTTCTTGATAGGCAAACAGCATCCCTCCAGTCATTTCAAGGTAAGAATTTGAATTTGTGTTAATAATCTTGCATAAAACTTCCTCTGACTGTCTTGTCTGCAATACTTAAGTACATTAAAGGGAAAGTCTCTTGGATATTGTAGTATTTTTGTTAGAAGACCAAAATTCTCTGTCTAGATTAGGTTTACCTGACAAATGTCATATGTGCAGCCCTAAGTGGTCCCCACAAAAAGCTCATCTTGCCTGGAAAGAACTGGCACTAAAACTCAAAACTTCCTTGAAGGACTTCATAGAACCTGGTCTAGAACTAAGACTAGGATGAGACAGGAGAGATATTATAAACTTAACTTCCTGCTCCCAAACTGCCATACAATAAAAGCAGTGATAAATGCAAGTATTTATGAGCAAAGTGGAAGTGTCTGATTTTTCCCCTTTAGAAGCTGTTTGGAAGTCCAAAAAGCACACAGACAAAAAGAGGTGCATATGGAGGGTCACCCTGGCTTCACTTGCTCTCCTTATTTCATTTTGCTTGAAAGCCACTACTTGCCAAGCCCTGCCAGGTTGTGGTGGCTTGGATGATGCTCCAGCCCACACATCTGCTCTGATCAGAGACTGGTGGGACCAAACTCTGTGTATTCTCCCTCTTTTTCTACCAAATCCTCTCAATAATAACAAAACCCTTCAGCCAGTGAGGACAAAGATGGGGAATGGGGACTCTGGCAGAAATTACTTAGTGAATAAATAAAGAAAAGCTGTTATAATGAGAAATAATGTATACAGAGCTTGGAAACTCTGACTGGCTGGAACCAGGCTCGAGCAAACTCAGAATAACCTATGTTTAAATTTCATGTGGCAAACGTGCTGGAGTAAAGATTTAAGTACAAATTCTTTGTTATCTGGGTTTAAATAGACTTCCTCTGCAGTAGCAATAGATCACTACCATGTGACAGCAGTAGTCCCTCTGAAATAAGTTAGTGGCCTCCTTTTAATTCCTAGCACAGATGTGACCACATCTGACTTGCTCACAAATAGTCCCTGTGACAGGATACACACACCACAAAACATATTATTCAGTGAAATATGTTGGCATGGGTACAGGAGTGGACACATTTTCATTATCTCACATGGTGGCAAACATTTTTAGCTCCCAGAAAAGCAATAGGACAACAGAAAGGGTGGGAAACAATTAGCTACTAAAAACAAAAAAAAAAAAAGAACAGAGCCCAAATAGTTTGGCTTCTAACAGGCTGTTCCAGAGCCTGGGACTCTATCTCATTGGTTTGTGTAAGAAACCTCCAAAAAGTAAAGTTTTAGTAATCACCCACAAATCTGTACTCCTTGGTAAATTTTCAAAATCAATACAGAAAATTTGCAGTTACTTGGTTGCTAATAGAACTATTAAAAATGGTTTTGGCAAGTTTTTTTTTAGTGGCTTAGCTTGTCTACCCGATCAAGCAACATGTACAGAGTTTGGCTACTGCATTGATTGACTTTAAGGAGCCCTGGTTAGGCAACCATTCTATTGCACAAATGTTGTCTCTCAGCTGAGTTCACAACACAAATCATTCTATTGCAACTGGAGAGCTAATTGACAGCCTTATGAGAGTGGAAAACAGTACCAGAATAGATGGACTGTAATAAAACATCTGATACAGCATCTCACAAAAGTTTTATTTGAAGAGTTAAATGAATTCAAATTGGCTTCCATTGAAGCATTAAACTATGAATTGAAAAATGATGAAGAGCCATTAACCAAGCGAGAGCAGGAGATTTGTTGCATCAAGTCAGGGGGAATGTCTTGTAGGCTGCCTCAGAACCCCGTGCAAGGCTTGCTTTTATTCCAGCCTTCACTCACAAGGGCTGGGCCACTGGCAGCGGGGTAATTTCACCTGCGCTCTCCACTGACCCCACCCAGAAAGCAGAGCAAGGACTCAGCCCTGCAGGGCACACACACCTCTGGGATTGCAGGCCCAGCTCCCTGTGACATTTTGGCTCTGTCATCACGGCTCTGGCAGTAAGCTGCTGACCTTCCCATCATCTCTCAACACCACCTTTTCAGCCTTTTACTTTCCTACACACGTCATGAGGGCTGGAAACAGCTCTGAAGGGCATTGTGCAAGGGCAAGGGGCTGTTGCTTCCAGCTCAGCCATGACTGTCTGAGTGACCTTGGGAAAGTCAGCTTGTATCCTTAATGCTAGTTAGCTTTTTGTATTTTTGGTGAGTTACTGGTAAGAAGCGAGAGAACTTAATATCATCACTCATGCTAGATGGACACATTTATTAGAAACTGCATTTGAGAAGGTACATTTAAAATTCTCATTGCATTATTTTAAGTCTGGCCTCTGAGTTAAGATGCCTGGTGACATCAAAACATTATGTATATTGTGATAACTTTGGTATCACCACACATCTGGAGCTGCTCAGAGGGTGAGTGTGGTCACTAACAACTTACTTGTTGTGATGTTCACTAGAGCCAGTTTGTCAAGGAAAAAACCAAACATATACAGGTTGTCTCTCCATGCATGGCTCTCCTCAGACTATACCTAAATTCCTGATTTCTAGGAGCTTCCACTCCTGCCACTCCACAGGAAGCACAAAGAGTCAGAAATTTCTGAGGAGATATTACAACTACTCCTTATGTTCCCAAGTGCTGACACATTAGAGACCCATAAATTTTGCCATTTAGAGGAAGCCTCACCGAAACATCCCAGATAGGATATTCATGGGATTTTCTGGGTGGTCCAAATGGCTGTGGGACTGTTGGAAGTTAATGGGTCGGACGAAGGAAGCAGTCAGGCTGAACATCAGGCAACACTCATCACAAGTGTGGTCTGGCTAAATCTTAAAACACATTTCTGCTAAGAGCTAAGCAATGTGAAACGTCACGTATGGGCTGGGAAACCAAAGAATGTGCACGTGCATAGGTGTGCACACGTGTGAGAATGAGAAAAACTCATCTCCAAACCACCCTCCAAGCCACTGCTCCCTCAGGGAGCCTTTTCACCACTTTCTGAAATCATCTGGAAAAGTTTAAAGCCAAAGAGAAATAGAAGTCAGAAAGGTCAAACAGCTCCCTTCCAAGTATCATTTCACACTAAAAATCACACCAGCTTTCATCAAGTGCACAAGTTGAAGCATTTCAAACTCTTTGCTTTATATTCATTGATTATTGACTTCACCCTCTGCCATCATTTAGCTTTCTGAAATCACACAAGATTAGATGTGCACTATAGGCTTGATCAAACGGCTGAAAACACCAAAAAATTGGGGGTTTAGCTTACACATGATTATGCATTGAAAAGAAAGAAAAGAGGTGAAAGCACTGAGCAGCCTCTCCACTCAGAAATGATAAAATAGAAGTCAGAAGGTCTGCAACAGCCTTTATTAGCTGAGAAGCTGGCCTTATCCTAGGTAAAAGGAGTTTTCTAATACCTTGGGATGAGCTATGAGAAGCTGGTACCAACATCCCTCTCAAGCAAAGCCACATTTACAAATACAAAACACACTGCAGTTTTAAGTTTGGAAAAAAAAAAAGTTAATTTCAAAGAGGATGTCAGTTTTGTGAGGTCAGTCAAAAAACCTCCTTGAAACTTTTTTGAGAGAAAGAAAAGAAAAATGTTCTTTTTTCCTTCTGCATTGAACAGAAACCCTGATTTTTTTTTTCTAATGGTCACCAGGAGTAATTTGTCACTCAAATCAGGTTGCTTGTTTCTGTAATGAATGAGGAGTCCCATGCAAAGAGCAACAAGGCAGGTATCATGATTCATTGGGCTGCTAGTAAATGACAGGAGTCATGCAAGCTTAGAAAGGAAAGGAAAAAGAAAAGGCTTTACATTAGGTTTCTAGCCTAAAGGGAAGTTTTATATATAGACAATAAAGACATTCTGACTTCTGATTTATGCCAGAATAAGGAAGGGAAAGCTCTGGCCTGCCTCCAGGTGAATTGCTCCCAGCAGTGCACTCTGGGGAGACAGGAGATTAGGAATGGCCACAGTGCTGTGGAACAACAAGGGTCCTGCTCCTCTGCTGGGCACTGCAGATGTGAAACCCATTAGCTCCATCCTCAGGGTGAACGAACACAGCTGACAGCTTAATATCACATTTGCTACTTTCCATAAGCTCAAGTAGCTCCGAGATCCTTTGCCTACCCCATGATCAGAGGTGAGAGGAGCTCCCCCAGCCCACACACCAAGTGTGCCTGTTCAGGCACCAAGCCCTGGGGGAAGCTGTGCCCGTGGGAGCTGGCCCACGAGGGAGTCAGCTTTAATTCCTGATGCACAGTTAACACATGGCATTAATAAGGGGCTGCTTCTCTTCGCTGCCGTGCTATCAGTTTTAAATAGTCAAGTCCTAATCTCCCAATCAATCATCTTCAAAATCAGTACACTTTAGTCATCAATCAAATGCATTTTTGCGGGCAAGCAGGAAGTGTTATTCAGCAAGGAGGCAGCAATTTTTAAACCTCCATTTTTCTTCAGCTGCCTGAATTAAAGAAAAATTAGAGTCCCTGCAGGTGTGTCTGACATCACAACAGAGCTGTACTGCAGAGTTCTGCTCTTGCTGGGGAAAGGCCCCACATTGAGGAAATCAGCTGAATGAAGAAGATCGACTGAAGGACCACCTCTGGATGACTGTAACCTTGATTCCTTGACCAAAGGTGCCCAGCTTTGGGCTTTACCTCCCTCGGGAGTCAGTGGGTGCTCATCAGTGACCGCAGGACCTCAAACACCAGTTACCAAAATGAAACTCCATTAGTAACACTAATTATGAAATATGGCCTGTTTTCATGTTTTTCAAATTAATCTAGCACAGGAACTCTCCGAAGATAGTTGAATACTGGAGCGAATAAAAAGCTGTTGAACTTTAAGGGGGAGAGTTTCAAAGGCACAAATGGCACTTAACTTCCAATTATGCCTTGGAGAAAGTTCCTCTAATGGCTAATATAGCTGATTTATTTTCATAACCTTTAATTACTTCACACCATTCTCTTTTTTTACTGAACAGTACAATCAGCTGAACAGAGCAGTTCAAAAACAATGTGCAGACGAATAAGGTCTGCTCCAATGCCAGGTTTCCTTATGCAAATTTAAATTCTTAATCAATTTTATGTAATTATGCATCTCAATAAGAGGGAATACTTGCACTTAATTATAACATTGACATACAACAGAGAGTAGCTAACATGAAATCTAGTTATTAGTATTTTCATCTCGATGAGATTTCACCAGTGTTTTTGGGAGGAAGGAGTTAAGGATGAACACAATAGTTTTGTTTAGACTAGTATGAAGTCATGGGCTTCTCCTATTTTAGTAATGCAACCTGCGATATCCGTGAAGTTTGTTGTTTTGGCAGTTTGCAACACCAGTACCCAGGAGATCCAGCAGGGCCAAACACTGAGGGAAAACCGTTCAATTTTGGATCTTCTCGCAAGCTATTCCCTTGTGCCACAGGTGGAGGCTGAAACATTTGCAAAGCATCCAGGGTGATCTAGCGGCACATTTCTTCGAGCAGAACTCCTGGTTTCTATTTAATTTTAAACACGGGAGCGTAACCGAGGTGTTTTGCGTGGCCCGGGGATTGTGGAAGCCTTCTGGCGGGAGCGTGGCCGCAGGCAGGGCTGTGTGCTGGGGAGCGAGATCGGAGCGGGTGCTGCCTTCTCTTCTCGCAAAAGCGAGGAGCGATTGCCCTCTAGTGCCCAAAGCGAGCGAGGATGCACAGTCCGAGGTGGGGGAGCTCAAGATTTTATTTTTTTTTCCAAGTTAACCTGCCTGTGTCGTGCTGACCGAACGGGCTTTTTTGCAATCAGCTGTTTGGGGAGGGGGGGAGGACCACACATCACCCAGCATCCCCCTCCCACGGAGGGCAGGAGTCCTGATCTGATAAACCCTCGGAGTCGGGCTGAGTGACTCATCAATGTCACCCAAACTCCAGCGCTGCCTAGCAGAGGATGCTTTGCTTGATCCAGCGTTATCTTGTGAGGAAATCTTAATTGGAGGTTTAATAAGAAGTCAAATCCCAGCAAGCAGACAATTGCAGAACAAGGGAAGCACCAAAGCAGGGCAAATACTCTAAAGATTATCAGGATGACTTCAATTTCCTAATGGTAGCTGTGATTTCTTTTCTATTTCTTCTCTCGCACATAAGAAAGGAGTAAATGCCAGAGGTTTCTCATTTCTGTCCCTACCTCTCTCCCCTCTTGGCCAGTTGTGTGACACAGCAGGGTCACTGCTGGAATAGCCCACAACCCAGAGGTATCAATCTCCTTGCAAGCTTCCAGCTGAGGAAAGTAAATCAGATAAGAGCTTGAACCTGCCAGAGTCACAAATGGGGGCAGAAAACAACTCCCTCTCTCTAAATGCTTCTTAGAAGCATTTTCCAGTTTTAGGTGCAAACCTTAAGATGAATGAATAGTTTTCAGAATACAAGTCCGAAGTGTAATCTGAGTTAATGGAGGAGGACACGTCAACTGATAAGTATCTGCCTGGAAAAGGCATTTCTTGCCTGCAGGTCCAGAACCATTCATTGTTTACTGTCTCACATTGTTCCAATAGACAAACAATATAAATAATTCAGGAAGATGTTAATTCCTACTCAAATCCATAGAGCAGCATGGGCTATTTATTTAGTTAGCTTTAACTGCCTCTGAATCATAGAATTTACTGTTACCAATAGCAATTTTTCATGAATTTAGGCAGAATTGCCAGGAATTGCACAAGAGCTTCAAAGCAATGAGGTTTAAGCACCTCGTACTTCATCCATACAGGGACAGACCAGGGGCTTTAGGCAGAGGTGTCATGGACCAGCACACACACCTAAAACAGCTCCCCTGAGATACCTCTGTTACACAGCACCTCCCATTGATCCCTGATGGAGGCAGAGCCATGCCCAGCTGCAGCCTGCAGTTCGAGCAGCCTGCTCATTCACTTGGAAAATCCCCACAGAATCTTTACAGCTCCTAAACCGGACCACGAAGTACTGACTGCTCCAAGTGCAGAATGGAAACTGGAGACAAGGCCCTACAAAATCCTTCCTCAAACTCCTGTCGTGTCTTTTGCTTTGGTCACATTTGTTGTTTTCCAATCCAACATGGAATTTGTCCCTTATGCAGTTTGAATTTCACATGGAATGTGATCCCATATTTAACAAAGCTTCACTTTGTCCTAATTTTGCCCCTAAAATCTTCCGTTGTTCCCATTTGCAATAGAACAGTTCGGTTCAGATAAGAAAAGCTTCCAAGTAGATGCACATCATCAAAAAGTTATGTTCAGAGCTCATTTCTGTATCCCAAGAACACGGGGGAGCTGTTTAATGCAGCTTATCTTAATGCACCAAGCAAGCAAGTGACACTCAGTGCTCCTTGAACTACTCAGAAACTTCCCTCTTTACTCACATTACCACTATCAATCACCAGCCTTATTAATGTGTGTTTTTAATTGCTTTATGGATTTTGCTTTACTTACTCTTCTTTTACTTCTTGTTGCAGATAATGTTAAGAGTCCTCCTCATTGATTATTGGCAGCTGCTGCATTCTGAGAAAACCTCTTTCAATTTGTCTTTCCGGATCCTTTGACTTCCCGCTCCGGCAGCTTTACAGCCTCCCTGAATGCTCCATAAATGCACTGCAATGGTCACATGAACGTCTTGGAAGGGGAACCTCCACAACTCCTCATTCCTATGGCACTTTAGGAAGAGCACCTGGCAAAGCAGCAAGTCCAGCAGGAGCTGGAAGCCCTGCGAAAGATGAATCTCATCGGGAAGCTCCGCAGAAGCTTCCGAACGCTGGTCGTTCTCCTGGCCACCTTCTGCTTGGCAAGTATTGTCATCTCTGCCTATTTCCTCTACACTGGCTACAAGCAGGAAATGGCCCTGGTGGAAACAACTGGACAAGCAGAGTGCGAGGACCTCAAACTTCTGCCCTACAGGTCTGCGGAGCTAAGGACACCTAAGCCAATAGATCCCTCCAGGACTGATCCCACTGTGCTCCTGTTCGTGGAAAGCCAGTACTCCCAGCTGGGGCAAGACATCATAGCCATCCTCGAGTCCAGCAAGTTTCAGTACCACATGGTCATTGCACCAGCCAAGGGGGACATTCCCCCTCTCACGGACAACGGGAGAGGGAAGTACACCATCGTTATATATGAGAATATTTTAAAGTACGTGTCCATGGACTCGTGGAATAGAGAGCTTCTAGAAAAATACTGTGTGGAATACAGTGTTAGCATCATTGGTTTTCATAAAGCCAACGAGAACAGCTCCCCGAGTGTCAGACTGAAAGGGCTGCCATTACAGCTCTACAACAACGTGGCCCTCAGAGACTGCGTGGTGAACGCTCGGTCGCCCCTGCTGCGCATCACCAAAGCGCCCAGGGTGGAGAAGGGCCCCCTGCCCGGCGAGGACTGGACAGTGTTCCAGTTCAACCATTCCACCTACCAGCCCGTGCTCCTGACCGAGCTGCAGCACGCCAGGCCCACCCCGGCCACGCTGCCCAGGGCTGCTCTCTATGCAACCGTCATCCAGGACTTGGGCCTGCACGACGGCATCCAGAGAGTCCTCTTTGGGAACAACCTGACCTTCTGGCTCCACAAGCTCATCTTCATCGATGCCATCTCTTTCCTGTCGGGAAAGAGGCTCACGCTCTCCTTGGAGAGGTACATCCTGGTTGACATAGACGACATCTTCGTGGGGAAGGAGGGGACGAGGATGAACATCAACGATGTGAAGGTAAGGCGAGAACGGGGGGATGCCATCCCAGACACGTGTATGTGCTAACAAGTGTTTAAAAGGAGACAAAGCTTAAAAACAGCTGAGAAACTCCTTTTCCTGGCAAGGGCTGAAAGTGCACAGGGGCAGCCAGCAGATACATAAACCACAGCCTGAGATTAAAGGATATTTTTCACACATACATACAGAGGTGCACTTATCGACTGGTATATGTAGGGGCATACATATGAATGTTGCACATACATGTATAAAATATCTTCTAGAGGTCTTTTCTGTAATATTTCTCTCACTATTGCTGTAAAATAGACAGAACAATACAACATGGTTGCCTTTTTAAACCACACCATCACTGAATTTTAAAAGAACAAAAGGAGAAAAAAAGAACCTGAAGAAGTTGCAACCCTGATGTGACTTCTAAGCGTTAGCAGGATCATTTTCTTTACCAGACTAGCAGGTAAGCCTTTCAAGTTACCAGTGACAGGGTGGAAGCACAGCATGCACTTGAACAAGTGACATAACCATCTGATAGAGTGAAAGGCCCACAGACTACTCACTGGGGGCTCTTCTACACTTATTTTCCTGATCTGTAGTATCCAGGGACACCATTAAATTTGTTCAGAGTAATTTCCAAAGATGTGTGCAACTTGGAAAGAATAGACAAGAGCTCAACAGCATGACAGTTATTTCTTGTCATTTTCCACATATGGGAATCATAGTCAGAGACTAATTGGATCCCTAAGCATGCAATATCACATTCTCCAGCCTTTATTCTGTAGGGTTTTTCCTCTAAATACCCAGTGCTTTCAAGAACAATAAGCTATCTTTTTGTTTTTAAAAGCAGATTCCTATTTAATTTCTGTACCATCATTTCCATTTCTACAATTCCTATATTCATTTGCCTCCTCATCCAGACCGTTGAGGTATCCAAATACCCAGCAAGAGCAGTGGTCTCACATACAACTGAAACAATTTTGCACATCAGAACACTCGGGGTAATTCTGTTAGCCAAACCAAGCATAGAAATGCTCATCAGGGCTGATTCTGAGCACCAGGCACTCCAAGTGCCCGGTGCCTTTGAGATCGGAGCGCTGTGCACTAGCTCAGTGATCAAGTGCTCTCTCTCTGGAAATATATGGGGAAATGCTCTGAGAAAGGGCTTGTACACAAGAGGAAATTAACTCAAAAGGCAATTGTGAAACGAGTTTTTCAGCAATAGCTTCCCGCCTGCGCGTTTTTGGGGGCGTCTTTCTAACATGGTTTGCTCCGCTGAGGAAGCCTGTTCCTATTCCACAGGTTAAAGAGCCCCCACTGCCAGCAGAGGAGTGTCCACACAGAGACACTTGGAGGTTCAGAGCAGAGTTCTCACTGGAGCCATCTCATTAAGCAGGAAAAAAATCCAAGTCACCCCCATTACTATCCAGCAGTCAACAACATTGTTAGGCGAACCTTTCCAGCTGTGCTTGGCACAGCAACCATGCTTCCAGTCTGCTTATAGGAGACACAGCAGAAAACTCCACTTCCAGAGTCTGCAGTAGGAGCTGGATGCTGTTAAAAGCATCCAGAATTATATTGATGTGCTGCATGCACATTTATCCATCTGAAAACCAGCCAGTCCACACTGCTGAATAACTAGACAATAACATCTGCTAGGATTCAGACCTTTTAAAGTTGTTTGTTTTTTTTTTCAAGCCTTCTTTCATTCATTATGTTTGAGCCAGGGTACAAAGGGAAGCTTTCATTCTTCCCACATTTCTCCAGGGCCAAATGAGCAGCCCACTTTCCTCACAAAAACACCAAAAGTGCCACTCACAGGATAAATCCCCTCCTCACCTCACACAAGAAATCACACCACAAACACTAACCACAGGGAGAAAGAAAACCTCTGCAGGCACAGGCTCAGAACTAACCTTCCCCTCAATAACTCTTTTGGGGACAATAAAAGGTTTATCTCTCCTTTTTAGGTGAATGTTTCACACATAAATCCACCCTGCAACTTGAGCACCCATAGATACTCTGTCCTCGGCATTATGGATTTCATTTTGAATCAGTTACCTGTCCCAGATTTGTTCCTCAGGGTCTTTCACAAACACTTGCTACACAAATCAGTCTGTTCCTACAGACTGGACATTCCCAGAATACATTAACCCACAGAACAGAATCCTGTTAATGAACATAACATCGAAGGCAGAGTGCACTTTGGTTAGTTTACAGAAAAGGATAATTACAGCCAGTTAGAGAACAATCTCCCAAATCACTGGGGGAAGGAGGCAATTAAGAACCAGCAGACCTGCCTCCACCCCATAAGACACAGCAGCTTCGCTCGAGAGGCAAAAATAACAACTACTTAGGAGCTGGATATTTCAGTGATGGCAAAGCATTGCCCTACCTTTGGGAGCAGTGGCAGTGGCTGCTCACAGAGAGCTCACTTTGCAGCAGTGTAGGGACTCTGTGCTAGGCTCTCCAGAGGTGCCAGACCCACCCAAATCCCCTTGGGAATGCTTTAATACACAGCCAGTCTGCTGATAACAATATTGGCATTAACACTAATCAAACAAGTAAACCTGTGCCTGTGTAATTACTTCATGCAACCCAAATGTTTTTATTCCCTCACAAAGCTGTTTCTCTATTAAATGTCTCAGGGAGATATATATCTATATATATATATGCACACTTTTATAAAGGATGGCATCAGCTACAGAAACAGATTAAAGAACAGGATTATTATGGTCTCTGTTTACCACAGAACATCTCCTAGTCCCTGGTGTTGAAGAAGTTGTGCAAGGTCATGTCTGGCTAAGTAATTAACAGGAACTCAGCAGAGCCACAGAAAGCTGTTTTTCTGAGCTTTGTGGAGTTCTATCTTGAGCCCAGCGAGCCTGTGCAAATTAATTTCTCCCTTTCCTGCCTGCCAATATATTATCTCAGTGCTTTATTTTAGAAGGCAAAAGAATTCATCAGTTAACTCGCAGCAACAGTGAATTTGGGTACTTGTAAAGGATACTGGTTCCCAGCCACACTATTCCAGCAACACTGGCATCAGTGATTTGGCAAAAAAAACCCTGGAAGCTTCTTTTTATGCTGTGTCTGGGAGAGCCACACAGGAAAAATAGAAAGCTTTCACACCTTCAAAGTTTCCTTTTAACTGAGCACAAAGAGGGCTGCATTACCCAAACAAGGAGTAAGAGCTGGCTGAAGTATTTCTGGGTTTTCTGTTGCCACAGTATGAGCTAGTACAATATTTACTCACCCAGGAAGAGCTCAAGGCAGCCACCAGGGCTTTTCCAACACCTTTCACAAATACACGTCCTATTGTTAACTCAAAAACCCAGCCAGAGCACAGTGCAAGCTAAGGCATTTACTCTTTAATAAATTAAACTAATAAAAAAAACACTCCAAGTGAAGCAAGAAGGTTTAGCCTTTCACTTTCCATCTCTCTCTTAAGGTCTAGAATTTAGACTGCAACACAACTTCTGGGTGGGAGACCAGAAACCACCTGTTCCTCTCTGTTCTCCCACTCTCCCAGCTGCAGCTGATAAGATTATCAAGGAGATGATCCAGGACAGCTGCTTTCAGGTGGAACTACTGGAAATGTCTGGGCCACGGTACCAGGCATGGCAGAATGGTCAGTCCTGAGATAAAACAATCACCCTGGTAGACTTTAAATTATTATTAGTAGTAGTAGTAGTAACAATAACAATAAACCCCTGCCAGTAAAGTAACCACACCCATGGCCAGCCCAGGAGATGTGTGAGCACAGAAATCCAGAGGAGACAGCCAAGCATTGGCCACTGCAGGCTGGGTGGCCCTTGTGTCACCTTTTAAGGCACTTGAGAGTGACAGCGAAGAACACCATGAAGTGGGGTTCTGGAGCTCCCAGTTTTGGACAGTCAAAGTCTTTAAAAATTAATGTTAAAAGCAGCTCAGAGGCATTACATGAAAACTTTAATAATCTTTTTTAAAAATGGGAGTGCCTGCTCCATTCTGCTTCATCACAGATGACAGTTCATTCAATATTTTCCTTGTTCAAGGTCTCTTGAATCACCCAATTCTTTCTCTAATAATTCAAGTGTTAAATACTGCTCAAGCGCCTTGTCAAGACACATCAGACAAAACGTTTCATAGTTCTTTTGTTTCAGCAGGGCATGTTCTTTCATTGAGAATTTCAGTCCCGATGTAGTTTAAAACCCCAATTCCCTTGCCACCAGCAGAACCTGTATTCTTCTCCTTGGCAGCCTGATGGATGGGCTGTCTATCCGAGTACCCTCCCTGAATTAGAACAGATTTGGGCTTCTCTCAGCTGCCAGGTTCCCACTCAAGATTAGACGGTCTTGACAGTGTTTTATATAGTCTTGCCAGAAAACTGATTCTGGTGGCTCGAATTTTCTACCTCTTGAATTTATTAAACAATTTTGTCCCTAGCAAGATTTTCCTGAATGTTTGAAAACTCACTTGGTCTTCTTCTGTCCCACTGGTATTTGGTCTGTAGGACTACATAACTCCAAGGAGTTCAGTTTGGTATTGTTTGTACAAGCACCACAAAACTATCTCAGATGTTCAGGGTTTTTTTTTCCCCAAGGAAAAAAAATATAATATGGCACAAAGCAACAAACCAATTATTTAAAAAAAAAATAAAAATAAAAGAGCAAGAGAGAAATCATCCTTCAATCTGGCTGTTAGAACTCAAGGGAACTTCATTTCAAAAAAAAAATTTAAATCTTCATGTTTTAAAAAATGTCACAACATTTTAAAATATAGAAATGACAGGTTTTCCAGGAAAATTCAGAGATTCCTGGTTCTCACATCCTGTGCCAAGCACCACTGACTTGTGACACATTCCTCTTCTACGCCTGCCCTCATTTCCTGGATTTGTACTTATTTCTTGAATCCTTTCTCCAAAATAATTCTGAAGTCATCGGTCGTATCCAACTGGAGTGCATGTCCAGGATACACGTGGTATTCTATTTAATTTAGCTTCACTTAGGGAATCCATAGGAGCCAAAAACCACATCTGCTTTAAATCAACATCTCAAGAGACCTGCATTAACCTGAGCTTTAAAACAACGCATATTAGTTCAAAAGGAGCACTAACAGTTGCTTCCTGCACGGAAAACAACCCTCTGAAATGATGGAATAGCCTTGTAGAAGGGCCAGGCAGTGCAGACTGCAAGAGCAGTCATAATTATTGCCTTAAAAGCACTTGAAGCAGCAATAAACACATTACCAGGAACCCATCTATAATGCAGCTCCTTCAGGAGCAGCGTTACTTAAGTGACTTTAAATATGCCTTTGTCATCCAAATGGGAGCAGGAGGAACGCTTAGAGCAAAAGCTCAATTTAGCACTGTTGGCATTATTCAAATGATGTGCAAGTGGCAGTGCTCAGGAAAAAGGTGGGTACAGGAGAGATGGACAAACAGGTGAGGAACAGAGAAAATCTCCAAGAGAAAAGGAGAAATTTGAGACTTAAATTATTCAGCAGTCATTAATTAGGCATTTTCTGTCAACCTCTGTGTCACCATGCAGTATAAAACCAAATGTTTGACTATGTCTGACTACAAATCCTTAGACAGAGCCATCTATCCATCCACCCCTATGGCTTTATGTACATATCCTCACAGAAATTACATCTTCTGGTCTTTGTCTTCTTTATGAGTATGGCCAAAGAGCCCTTCAATTGCTGCTTTTAATTCCAATGTTCCACACTTCCACCTGTCTTCTTTCTATCCAGGCAGAAAAATGTACACCCCAAAGTACTAAAGAGTTTTTTCACCTCATGGGAAATTCTAATATAAGATTTAGTAATTTAACGCTGTCATTTTGTGTCAACAAATTTTTTAATGTTAAATATGGTAACTCATGACTTAAATAGTCATGCCCACTTTATAGATATCTTACAAAAGTTAGCAATTTTTCTCGGGAAATTTCAGGGAGAAAACAAACCAATTTTTATTTAATTCCATTAAGAATTTAATTTTCAAAGCTCACGAGAAAATTAAAGGGTAAATTCTTGACAAATTCCTGCAAACCAGTGTTAAAACACTCTGGGGCTTTTTGGGCAGTGCTTTTTATCATCAGGATTTGTTTTACTGTAACACATTGCCTGCACTGGAGTGTTCTGATCTCCAACTGCAGCATTTAGCACTGATGAGGGGAGCATTCAGTAAGAAATTCCTGGGCTTGCAGTTGGGGCTAGCACAGAAGGCACCAAGGCAGCTTCTGTGGGAAACTAAAATTCTCCCTTTTAGTGTCCAGAAGTTGCCTTCTTTAGGCAATTAAGCCATGGCTTAAGTATTTTTTTTCCCCCTTCGGAGGTACAAATTTTAAATGTGCTTTACCAAGCCATGAAAATTTCTCTAGATATTTGTAAGCCTTACTCATTGCTGTGGTTTTGTTCTTTCTGCTAATTACCAGCACTCTCCTAGTCTGCTGTTCTCATTTTTCATCCAGACAGCACCCAAACACAAGTGGGATCACTCAGCTCCTCTAGCACATGACATCCCTGCTATTTTTAACACTTTTGATTGGAAAAGGCTGAATCCCTTATCTCAGAGCTGAATTTTTAAATTGATGCAGTCATTTAACTGGCATTTTAGCATTTAGTTTTAAAAAGCCACAAACTAAATCCATTAAAACTGATACCACCGGATTCCCCATACTTTCTGACCAAGGTATGGAAAAAATTTCATAGAGTTAGAGGTTAGGATTTTAATTTTCCTTCCATCCTACTTGTTTAGCCATTTATCCTTTTACTAAATGGATGGAAAATCTTTCCAAAATGGCAAAGTGGCAAGGCAGAGGAAAATGAAGTTTATATTCCTGTTACTTGATCAACGTGGATTGCTCCAGTGAAACAGCTTCCTGTGGCAAAATGTTGATTTATGAAATGCAGAATGTTTCACTGGAATATGATTCAAACAAAATTGTGTTTTGCCAGCTCATCTGCTCTGGCAGGCTAAAGGAAAAGGGGGCAGTTTGTAGAATATTAAAAAAAAATAATTCCAAAGATCATAATTAAATGTAGCTTTGGAATTGCTGATGTCCCAGAAATTAAAAAAATGCAAGTAATTCACACTTTGCTGAGAGACTTCTTTAATACAAGAATTTCTCAGGAAACTGATATTTCAGGTTTTTACTGCCTCTTCATTTTGCATAAAAGCCAGAATTATTAATGTAGCTTTTACATTGCATATTAAATCTAAAATACCAACACCGAAGCAATTCCTGAAAGTTGTCTCAATATTACTCGAACTACCTGGATTGAATCAGACTGAATTAAAGCCACGGGCTTCAGAACCTGTGTGTTTTTCACCCCAAAACATCCGCCCTTCCGAGTAAAAAAAATGGTATAAAAAATGATGGCATTCCCATTTTTGACAGGAGACCGTATTTGCCTGCCTTGCCCAAACCTCATGAAATATTGGCTCTTCAAGCTGCCAGTGATTCTTGATAGCACAAATGCTTTTGTGGTGGAGAGACAGTTGTTTTGAGAGGGCAGGAGGTTGTACCTAGGGAAGAGCAGGACCAGGGACAGAGGCTCAAAGTGCTCTATCCATTTCCCAGTAATATTTAATCCCTGAGGGCTACAAGACTGAAGACCTCCTTTGTAATAATATTTAGTGGAGGTTTTTCAACAAATTAGCACAAATGTTTGGGAATTAATTGAATATACGTGCATAAATAAGCATTAATCTATATGAATCTATAATTAATAGAGATTAAATGCTGTATAATCATATTAATTTAGGATTTCCAGGCGCAAGTGTGAACTGCTGAGGCTATGCTCTGCATGGTTAATAGTAATAATAATAATAAATGATACTTTTTAAAAATAGATCCATCTGCAGAACATGAATTCTTTAATAAAAAAAAGCTCTACATGTGTCTTCCTAGTAACATATCCCAAGATTTATGTGCATCGTGAACAAATATGTCTGTGGTATTATAAAGGGTAATTCCACTGTATTTGTTATTAGGAAAGGGAATACATTTTCCCATAGCTTTCACTGTTATTTTTGCTGTAACTGGGAACAGGCTTCCAGTACATTATCAGGTAACAAAAGCTACCCATCCCTGCTGGAAATATTCCAAGGTGAGTGTTAAAGACTAGAGGGAATTTTGGGCAGGAAACCTGGAAAGAGCCCGCTGAGGATGGTTAAAACCAGCCTTCTGCTCTGAAACTGCTCAAACCCAGCTGATATTCCACACAGAGAAATATTCTGGATTATTCATTTTACTGGTGGCATAATGCATGGGGTGTGCTGAACACCAGCACAGCAGAGAGGGGGCAAAGAGGGGGGAATGCACAGCCCAAGGAAGAGCTCGAGGAATGAGGAAGGATTTCCACAATGGAAAAATAACACCCAGCTTTCAGCTCTTTTTCATCTTACAGCTGCAAATTATTTCCAGGATTTGGATGTACACCTTGTCAAACAGTCCTGTTTGGCTAGCAGATCATTACCCAAGCAAAGCCTGTCACAGCAATTCAGTATTTGTGATTTTTAAACAGCTATTCCCATATAAAATAAAACCATGGTATTACCCTTCAGCTGTGAGAGTAATAGAATCTCTCACTTCAGAAATGAGTGGAAATTTAGTGCAACAACTATAATTAAAAGCTTGATAGTTTGCTGAACATATTTTTCCCGGCTTAATGATCCTGTGTGTTACATGAATTCATACTTTGCACTGCAAGTAGCTACAGTTTTCAATGGGAACTTTTAGAGAGAAAAGTACTGCCTTTAATGATTAAGATCAAAAGCAACTAGATTTAAAAGTTAACTGCCTCAGTAATGCTGCTTTCTGGCTGCCACCAAAAAGCATATGAATAGCTCTGAAATAGGAATCTCTTTTAAGCAAAAACAAAACCTTTCCCCCCCAGCATTTCTTGGAGCTGGGGGGAGAATATTATTTTCATCAGCCATTATTACTCTTGGAAGACGTACTGCTCCTCTGGGCTCTGCTCAGGGAGCTTGGGACCAACTGGCTTGGGCCCTTCCACAAGGCTAAGCTGCAAAAGCCACGTAGAAGGGCTTCCTGTTATCAGAAGTTTCCTTCCTAGGAAGTTACTGAAAGGACTGAAAGATTTCATCACTTTTCCACAATTACACTGGACCACTTGAATTTCTCAAGGGTGCAGGTTGGATTTTTTTTTTTTTTTTTTTTTTTTTTTTTTTTTTTTTTCCCAGTCTCTATTCCAGAGTGATCCGAGGCAGAGCAGTACTTCAGTTTTGCTCTGAGTGTAATTTTTCCCACTTTTTGGAAAGGTGTGGGGATACTTCTGAACCTGAAACATTTCCTTTGGCTGTTAAAGAGATTTGCTCTCAATTTTACCTGAAATTACCCAATTCTATGAAAAAGTAACTTATGGGAACTTCTGAAATTGTTGATTTCAAATGTGCCAGCCTCAGCTGGTGATCTGGATTGATTTTATTGGATAACACACTGGCCTTTCATGTATCTATTCAAGAGAATTGAGGAGAAATGTAAGATGGGCATTGCCATTTTACTTTGGATCTCCCAGCCTCCTCCTCTGGAGAGCTCACTACGCTGTCTTCATGCTGGGAAGGATAATAAAGCAGTGGTAAGCAGGAGGATAGAGAGATTTAAAACCTGTCCTGGAGAATGATAAAGATTTCAGCTCCCTCTGCTCTGAACCTGAAGGAGCAGGGGGTGGCAGAAGCACTCTGATCTCTGGTGAAAGAGATGCTGTGTAAAGCAAGAACATTTGCCTTGAAATTCCCTTTTCATTCTGCAGAAAATCCAATTCTAGTTATCAAAACACTGAAGCGAGCTCTCTGGAGAATGGAAGACAGCATCACAAAGGAGGAAGAAGGGTCAAAGAAGTTAAGCTCTGCCAGACAAGTATCAAACATCTCAAATATATTAAAAAGCAACACTTAATCCTAGTGGTTTTTAAAGCACACCCTTACTCATCAAGATTTTGCAAACGACAGGTTTCACAATAACCTAGGAAAACACTTCTCCAGACTTCCCTGGTTTCTGATATTTATGGAGAGGGTGGGCAACGGGCAGACTGGCATAGGAAAAATCCCCCAAACATAGGGAGGCACTCTCTTAAAGCCACAAGATAGATCCATCATTGTGCCAACACGCCCGTTCTGAACCCTGAAGGACAGACCTCAGTTCAGGATATATCACCTGCTTCAATCTCTCCTTTATGATTGAATGTGTGCTGAAAAAAAAAACCCTAATTCCCCACCACAAAGCATATACATCAGTTAGTTTTTAAGCAGTAAATTTAAAGCAGGAGTTGGAGATTGCTGGTAGGTGTTCAGAATTTTGAGATAAATGTACATGATGAGAACTTGAAGGAAGTTTTATTTTTGTGACAAGTTATCCAAGTGAATGATTTCCAAGGGCAGTAAAGGAACAGAAAACCACTCTGATTAAACCTTAGTAGATCCAAGTCCATAAATTAAGAAGATAAATAAGGTAGCCTCCATTAGTCTAGCCTTTCAATAATTTATAGCAACTGAGTACCCACCTGTAACAGGTTGTAGAGTTTTTTTTGTCATTTTTTTTTCTGCTTAAGAAAGCAAGCCAGAACCACCAAGACACAGGAAAAATAACAACTGAACCAAAATGCTGTTGTTGTTACTTGTATTTTACCTTATATTGTATTATGCCAAAGAGAGGGAGACTTTGATCCCCCCCCCCCTTTTTTTTTTTGCATGGCCTAAACATGACCTGAGCTAACTAATGACCAGTCTGGGTTTTATGTCGGTGACATGCAGCGCAGTGACTGACACCAGCACAGTTTCCTGCAACAGAATCACTATGGCTTAACACACATTTTTATGTTGTTACATACTATTTTAGACCTTGATATGGTCCCTGTAAAGCCTCGAGACTGTTTTGCCATTCAATCCTTCTTTTAGGGGTTCATTTTGTGACTGATCAGAGCTGACATGAGGGTTCTGCCCCTGCCTTTCAGGCCTCTTTCTTGGTAGCTCTGCAGTGGAATTAGAGACAAGCAAACCCCACCTGCCTCGTACAGATGTGGATATGGGGAAATAGAGCATCTCTTCTTTATTTCACCGGGCTGTTGTGCCAGGCTGAGCTGCAGCCCTAGGGAGCAGAGCCACTGAAATTAGAACAAGCTTTCCTGATCACGTTGTTTCAAAAACTGGACCAATAATCCTTGACCTCCCACTGGCAGATTGCCTTCCCCTGATTCCCCTGCGTGATGAGCCTTTCTTCAAGAGATTTCTTTTGCTGAAAATGCTTAAGCTTCTGAAAAGTCAGGGCTGATAAGAAAATCTCTAAGCCCCTCCTCTGCTCCGCTCCAAGTGCCACCAGCTCCTGTCCCTCTGCTGCAGGGTGGGATCCTGCTCAGCCCCGGGCTGGTGCCAGCGGGCTCCCCACAGCCCAGGGAATTGCCACCTGTTCTCAGCTTGGGCACATGCTGGCTTTTCGCTTGCCAGGACTTGCCAGCAGACATGGTTAGCATTCCTAGAAAATCCTTCAGCATCAGGAGTGATTGATACCGGAGACCCTCAGTGCTTTCCCAAATAGGCTGTAAATCATCTCGGCGGGTAAGGGCAACCTAGAGCAGCAATCACTGCTGGCAGAAAACCACTCCCTGCTCCCACAGCTCCAGCAGCAGCTCCTGTGGGTGCTCCCAGCCAGGCTTACTGCCTCTGCTCTTCCCCAAAACGGGGGGCAGTTGCCTTAACTCATCTGTGTGGCCCCAGTTAAAATAAACCCTGCTTTTTATTCATGCTCTTAATTTGCAATTCAGACTTTTTGCACTGTTAGACTGTCCCCTTGCCCTTCATTTGAGCTTTTTGCTGCTAGATGCTCTAACAAGGCCAGGAATTCCTTTTTTCCAAGAAGAGACACCGGATAATTGCCTTGGATATTTTTATGTATCTGTGCACCCACACTTGTGCTGTTGGTCAAGGTGCTCTCACTGCGGGTGTATCTGTGTCACACCCCGCGTCATCTCTGGTCTAATACTAAATCAAAAGCCACTTCCTGAGAACTCAGGAATGTTATTCACCACTTATTCATGAGTGAGCAGTAAATTTGGTGCAGTATCACCCCATTCATCTCCTTCAGCTGAAACTGGCTGAACCTCCACTGGAATGCACGCACTGCTCTGGGTCAAATTAAATACGGGGAGGCTCCTGACAGTTTTCTGACTTTAGGACAGAGTTACAAACAGCAGCAAAACCAGATCTGATAAACTGGATGTTCCATTCAAGAAGGAAAAATACTCTTTTTTCTGTTTCCAATAAGCACACTACACAAATATGTGCAAATAGCACCTTTTTCTTGCCTCAAAGAAACACACCTATCTTGTCAGGCCTCACACAAAGGCAGCCAGCTCCAGGGAAATGCTGAACAGACTCAAGTAATAGCTCTACAATAAAAATTAGATCTGCAGCCAGAGCTGGCTGTGTTCAGCCTCGGCCGAGAGCTCCCTGTTAATTATTTATATGACACTATGGATTAGCACGGTGCTTCATGGAAATAAATGCAGGAGGAAATGCAGTCCCACCCCTCGGGAAGGCAGGGCCAAAGAAAGCCCTGCTGGCCTCACTGGCTGTGCCCAGTGCTCTGCAGCCAGCACTGGGAATGGCACCATTTGTAGGAAGGACTGGGTGAAAAGTGCCACCAGGTCTGTGAGGTTTGGCATTTTCCCTTTCATTCAGGCCCTGCTGTTCCAGGCAGGTTTGGCACAGGGTATAAGGCAAGTGATTTCAAAATCCCATTATAGATTTGACTAACTCCAACCTCTAAACTGCTTTCAAACTCTAGCCAGTAAGTCAATAATGTGGATTCTTCCTAATTCCTACACTCTGCTACTATCTGCTAGAAGCACGGGAAGTGGGCTAAAATCCTCACCACACAGAAATCATCAACTCAGCTTCACTGGCTTTATAAATTCCTCACCAAGCTGAGTTTTAACAAGTGCAGATATAGCTGAGTTGATTGTCGCCCTTATGACAGAAATTTATGCTCCAATCTGAAAGCTGAAAATAAGGAACTTGGAATCCCAGTCTTGCAGTGACCCCATCAGTAATGTCAGGCTAGACATCACTTTTTTACTGACAGCTTTTCTGTCAGAAAATAGCAGTGGCTAGTTATTTCACACCTTCCTTACAGTCATTACTATGATTTTAACTGCTTTGTGGTATTCCTATCAATTCCAATTCCACCGGCTTTGAAAATTGCCAAGACCACAGCAGGCTTAGTCAGATTTTTTCATCCTAGCATAGATTTCAGGGAGGGAGCGAGAGCAGGAAGAGGCAATCAAAAAATCATCCTGACAGCAGCTGCTTGCAGTGCAAAGAAACATCGCTGAAAGTACTCTGCTTTTTCTTTTTTTTCTCTCAAAAAATTTCAGCTGGAAATTTAGAGTAAAACTATTACTTTGTAGTCCTCCAACTTTCCACAGACCACCAGCAAATTGCTGCACAGAACAGCTTGGGAACAAACCTCAGGGCTATGTAGCTGCACAAGCATTAAGGACAGACGTTAAGGACAAAAATGAATAAATGCATTAAAAGACTTCTTGGTATCAGTAATAAGTATGTGCCATAGAAGCCTGGGAAAACTGTCTGGAAGTGAAAAACAATTTTGGTTGGAAGGAATTTCTGGAGGTGATCTAATCTAAGCCTCAGTCAAAGCAGAGGTAATGTCAAAGTTATAATTGTGCAAATATTTGCACGTATTTTGCTATCTACAGTATATATAAATAAAAAGCATTGCGTATCTAGTGAGTGTATCCATATTTTATGCACACACACACACAAAAGAGCAGAAACCTGCAGCAGTGGAATCAGTATCCAGCACTGGGATCTGCTCCCAAATGAATAATGACTTTGAGTAATGGCAAGTGAGCCCATTTTTGACAAGATTCTCAGTCATATCTCTCAGGAGGTGATGGGACAGTGTAACCTTGGCCATGCACCCCTGGGATGCCGGGCACTGGCACATCCTCCCCTGCCAGAAGCACTTCCTCAAACCAGTCTGTGCAAGTAAAATAACTCAGGATGACAGCGAATTACAGATCCACTGCAAAGCAGGAATATCTAACTTCCCCTCCTTCCTTTGGTTGCCTTCCAGACTGAGAGAAGAACTTTCTTACCTGTCCCACACATCGTGCAGCCTCACCAAGAGGCTCCATAGTAACCTTGGGATGGTGTTTCCTTGGGCAGCTCTCCCTCGTGGAACGCCCCAGAGGCTGGGCACCCTGAGCACACAGGGACCTCCAGGATCCAGAGCTTTTGCTGCTTCCCAAAATCCACCTTCACAGCATTGCCTCTGGAAGGTCGCATGTATGAGCAGGAGCCCTAATGAAATGCCAGGCTTTCTGCTCCCCACTGGGGAAAGGTTGTGGCCTGAAAATCTTGTGTCCCTGCTGAGCTTTTCCTGATGCTCTCAGTTTCTGGCAATGTCCCTGAGACACTCGAGCTCGGTTCTGTTTTGCAGAAATAATGTTTAGAGGCATCAAAGATACTCTGACAGCTGCGTTTTGAAAGCTAAACAAAGTCTATGTTTCAGAAACTCTTTGGATTTTTTTCTCCAAAACTAGATTTTAAGTTTTCACCAGCTGATCTCACAGACACTGGTCCTTTCTTTCCCAAGAACCCTTCTCGTCTCTAATGCCGTTGCCTGCTGTGGGAATAGGATGAAAGGCACATGAAACAATAGTGGCTAATAGAATAGTAGAAAAAAGACAAGGATCTGTGCCTCTATTTCCTTAACTCATCCTTTTTTGGTTTAACTGAAATTTCCCCGATCACCGGTCCCTGTCTGTGCACTTGCACACACACAAATCCTCTGCTGCATATACATCTATCTCCCTCCAAACAGCCCCAGTACTGACCCCCCCACCTTTGCCTCCCTTTCCCCAACAAGAAATAAGAGATTCCATTGTGTTGGCTCAATCATCTGGCATCTGTCCTCACCACTGTGCTGCAAGAAGGGGCTCACAATTTAGCAGCTCTATTGATCCACACAGACCGTTGGGTGAGGAGGAAAGCCTCTTTAATTACTTTGGCTGACTTTCAGGTTCTGTTTTGCCTTAACAATGTCTTCAGAAATCCAGTACCACGTTTTAGCGTTGTTATCACTTAACTTAGATTTGGAGTTTTGCTCCCCAGAGAGGCACCTTCTACCCTTAGCCTGGCCAGCCCATGCTTGGCATCAAAAATCAGGATAAGTCATTCATTTGCCTTCTCTAAGGATATGATCACCTCTACACTTCCCTCAGCCAGAGGTGTTTTGACCTTTAATTAAAAGGAAAATTTGTTGTCTTCCACTCAGAAGGCAGCAAATAATGAACTCATTAAAATGAGGTTACTGTTCAGGCCTTAGAGCAATAAGAGCCAAAGTCTCATTAGCAGCTAACAATCCAGAACATAGCACATAAATAAACCTAATATGGCAGAGCAAAATGCCTTGGTGCATTAAATTTGAGCAGAATCAAATGTTTACAGTCAATGATGTCTGGGGCATGAAGTTTTAATGTACTTAATGAAGGAAAGCAAATTGCTTCCTATTAGGCATGAAATGTTCTTGCAGAAATCGCCCCAAAAAGTTTATTATGTAAATCAAGGCTAGAGTTATAATTAACAAGGACATAGCAGGAAAATATCAACTTCTTCCTAATAGATGCACCAATTATGAAGAATAAAGACAAGGCAACTTCAAGTCTACAAAAGGTAATTATATGGATTAATGTGAAAAGCTGCTGAATGCAATATAATGAAGAAACTGTATCTTGTGGGTATCAGAGAGAAGCTTCACTGACAAAGCAAAGAATCAATTAATAAAGTTAAATCCGCGAGTTTTGAGAGATTCCAGGCAATTAAGGGTTTGTATTTGAAAGAACAGCTTAGATTACCTTTTAAAAAGCCCCTGCCTTTGCTTAGTCTGGCACGGAGACCTGCCTGGTTATCCATGCGCCGTGTGCTCCACGGTTCTCTCCTTGGAAAGTGATAATTATTAAGCATGATCTAGTTAACTGTCCAGAAATAATCACCTGTGGGTTCAACAGGGAGTGCTGGTTACATTTCCACAGGCATGCAACGGGGACAGGGATGGGATAGGCACCA
Source organism: Regulus satrapa (assembly GCA_013396955.1). Classification (NCBI taxonomy): domain Eukaryota; kingdom Metazoa; phylum Chordata; class Aves; order Passeriformes; family Regulidae; genus Regulus; species Regulus satrapa. The sequence continues at coordinate 423,483 of VWZN01010086.1, read as the reverse complement.
CCGAGCCCCCAGGGAAGGGGGGGTATCGGTGGAGCCAGGGACAGCAGGCAGAGTGGGAATAGCTGTGCTAAAATTCAATAGCCCTTCTCCATCCTGCAGAACCTTCTGAATCAAATTAAATAAATACCTTCTGCCTCACATGGAGTCTGTGCAAATCCCAGGAAGGTTTCTGGCACATGCTGCCAGGGATGTGCAGCCTCTCCACCCCCTCACTAAAGATAGGGAAGGCAGGCCCTAATCACATAAAAAACTTTTTCCATATTAAGGGTGTGCAAGACATTACTGCCCTTTCCCCAAACAGAGAAGCAGTGACAAAATAAGTTTGGACTGGCTTAGCTGACAATTTCTTCTTGGCGTTAAAAAGAGGGGAGGTTACAACAACAAAATTTAGCTGCGCATTATTTCAATTAATATGCATATATGGAAATTGAAATGGCAAAAATAAAGTCTTTAGGACTGAGCCAAATCCAGTTTGAGTGACAGATCTGCCCTTTAGACAGAGGAAAATGCTTGACACACTGCAGGTTCCAGGATTTACATCTTAATCCTCGCTCTGTGGTTTTAATGAGACCTCACTAGGCTGGAAGGCTCCTGCCTATCCCACAGCTCTGTCATCTTACCGAGATGTGAGGGGAGAGGCAGAGAGGAGCCCAGGTGATGAAATGGTGTTTGTTTCCTGCCCCTTCTTGTACTATATGTTAAGCGATGATAATTTCTCAAGATGTTCTTCCCTCAAAGGAAAACTAAATTGATTTTGCTCAGCCCATCAGTCTTTCTCAACATGTCTAAAATGCTCTAGATAGCTTGGAAAATTATGTTCTAAAATATAATGACTCAGATTCTATGCTTCTGACTTTAATGGTGTCAGTTTAGTGCCAGTTTTTACCAGCTGGGGATTTTCCTCAATGTCTCAGCTAACAGTAGTGTTCATCTCTGAGACTTTGCATTTTAGTGAACATTTACTTGTTATATATTATGTAAATATAGTCCCACATGTGAAATTGTCACAGGATTGAAATCAACAACTCACTAAATGTCTGGCAAGATAGGCCGGAAACCATACAGCTACCTTAATATTTAATGCTAAAGCACAAGATTTACTGTCATAAGATCACTTTATTTCCTTCAGCAAAGAGGAGAATGTGCTTGGTGACTGTTGTAGCTGATAAACACTATCTCTGCTTTACATCTTCCTTGCCACCCAATGTATGTTGCTATTTAAAAAGAAGAGGCAGGTCCACCCTGCCTGGAAGTCTCTTGTATTACACTCACACACATCTCAGCTGCTTAAACCCTGTTTTTATTCTGCACTGGAGATACTTTTGGTTTCTGGTCCCAAGCAGGGGTGCTGGTTGTTGCTTAAATTAGACCAAAAAACTATTTTCCTGCAAAGGTAAGTGAAATTATGACCGTACAGAATGTATTTTTTTCCAAATGAAGGACAACATCAGCTGGACTGGGGGTGTGTGTAAACCACTGCAATCATTTTATCTTTGAGCTCCACAAGAACATGAAGGTCCAATCAATAGAAGTGTTATTAATAGATAATAGGAAAAGTTCTCAAGAGCCACATAATGGAGACACAGAAAATTGATGAAAACAGAGTTTATAAGCTATTCAGCCATTGGCAAGGCCAATAGGGAGATAAATGCACTCCCCCTCTCACATGCAGCACATCCAAATTCCACGGGCTGGGGATCCAAAGCAGATCTGTGCACAAGGACCAGCTCTAGGAGCAGTGCAGAGCTAACAACCAGTTAAGCTCACACAGCCTTAACTATCTTCTTTTTTCTCTAGTACCTGGAAATATGTCCAAATACTGGGCAAGAGGCCAAGACTACCTATTTCTTCTATACGCAGCACCCTTTACTTCCATTTCATTTACAGTGGGCTTATCTTAGCTTGGAGGAGAAAATAAAAGTAAGCATTTATTAAATTAAAAATTAATTTATGACATGGACACTGCTTCTACCATAGGGCAAACCCGAAGCTTTGCTCATTCACACTTAAGCCTGAATTTGCTCTTCAGACATAGCCCAAAATGGTCCTGCAGGTAAGTAAATTCCAACACTTTCATGCTTAGATGACGAGTAGTACTCCTAATTTTATTTTGGGTTTTAAGCACATTTTATCCAGCTTCACTGATAACCCAGAGCATGGGAGACCCAGTGATCCAGTATATTGCTGCCTCTGAGTGACTGGATCTGAATCCTGCCACAGATAATATCCTGGGCCAAGCCACAGAACCGTCACCTACTTGGATACTTTGGCACTCTCACTACCTTTTCTGGTCCAGCAAATCCTTGTGGAACAAATCGAGCTCTCTGTAATAGTATTATCAAAAAAAGATGAGCCCAAAATAATGTTAACTCTTCTAAAACCATGGTTTTTTTATTTATTTCAGGCTTTACTAGAGACTCAAAATTTACTGCGCTCTCAGGTTGCAAATTTTACCTTCAACCTTGGATTTTCAGGAAAATTTTACCACACAGGTAAGAAGGAACTTTGTGCTCTCAGGTAGCTGCGGTTAAATAGGTGACAATTTTAAGTCTAGCTTTAAACATTCTAAATAACCCAGTTACTCACAGGGAAATATATGTTCCACCATTTTAGTGTCTAATTCAGTGTCCACAGGGGAAAAGACACACTATGGATGAGCTGCTCAGGTACACAAGGATGCCCTTGGTATTTTCCTGAAAGATGTATGGTGGTAAATCTTAGTGTTATAAAGGAGGCAAAGTAGTTTCAGAGATCTGTTCAATTCCACAGGAGACAGGCCAGCACAGAAGACAGAGTAAGGTTTCTCTGGTGTGATAGCTATGATGAAATATAAAAGACTGGGAAAATCATGTCTCAGAACCTCTGAGGAGACAGAAGTGTTTCATTGGGATGCACTGGATTTTGTTATGCCTGTGAAGGTAATCTATCTCAGTGGTCTGCAAATCTGGAGGGATGATAAAAGGAAAACATGATGAAAAGGAATTTGCATTGAAACCCTGCCCTTTGCACACTCGGTGCAGTAACAAGCTGCTCGCTTGCACTGGGCTTCTGTGGAAGATGAGGCACTTCCACATCTCATCCTTGTGACTCCTTCCTCATTTTTGCTTCATTTCTCCACAGCACAATACCACAATATTTAAAAAGTTATTTCTTGTCCTCCTCTTTTGCCTTCCCCTTTTGTTGCACCTCCACTCAGGCTTCCCTCTGGTGCCACTGAGTTGTGCTGCTCCCTACTACTGCTGAGGCAAGAAGAGACTCCCTGTAAGGGACAAACTCCTGTTCTTCTTTCCAAACCCCATAACCCTTCCCCACCTCTGGAGACCAGCTCCAAAATCCTCAGCTGTCAGCTTGTTCAGCTACACTGAACAAGTGGTGCCATGGAAACTTTTCCGGAGCATGGGAAAAGGCAGCAAGAGGATGGGAGGGTGAGTTTAAAACCTAGGAGTGATGGCAGCTGTGGAGTAAGACAGGTCACCCTGGGAGATGGGAGATGAGGAAGCCTCTGAGGGATGAGTAGAGAGAAGGCAAAATTATCTATTTGTATCACTGTCACCAAGTCCAGGCTGTCTTCCCCTTGTGCAAGCACTTCATGCTGAGCAACTGCTGCCCAGAAAACCTCAAGGACTAAAGACACAGGCTGGAGAGCCTGGGGAAAATGGGAGGAAGACAGAGTTGTAATTACTTGCTTGGAGTCATACAACAAGGCAGTGGCAGACCTGTGGTCAGAGAGCAGCTGTGGAGACAGAACCAGAGCATTCTCCTCGCTCCACGCCGACCTGCCCATGCAGCTCCTCCTCGAGGTTAACTGCACACATGTGCAATGCAGCAAAGCAGCCAAGGCAGCCCGAGGCTCTGAGCTGCTCTAAAGCAGGAACCTGCCCCGTTGTGGCCATCTCCAGAGCACAGCTGGTGCCAATGGTTTGTGTCCACCGTGGAGAAAGGTGATCCACAGAGGGGAGGAGATGGAGCTTTACTGTGACTAGGACACAGCGGGCAGTGGCTGGCAGAGAACATGCAGCCTTTGTGCAAGCCCCTCTCCCTTGCCTGCCACTCTTTTTCCTGCCTTCCTTCATCCCAAGACCCTCCACGCTGTCACAGGTTTTCTGATATAATGCTGACCAATTTCAGAGTTGCTGCTGCTGGAGAGAGAAAAGAGGAGGATATGTTTGTGTGCCCATCTTGCTAAGAGTCTCAAGGCTCCCCAGAATAGAATGTTGATTGTGCAAGAAATTAAAACCTCAAGATCCCTTGTTTAGCCTCCAATACTCTGAATAAGGGGCTGGGCAGAAATATTTAAACAATATAAGCACCCAGCAAGTGCTGCATTCAAACCTTGCATGAGATTTTAAAAAAAATAACACTACCTAAGAATTCATAAAATCAAATATTATTTTCTAAGGTTTGCAAGAAAAGTTAACCTCATAAGTAATTCCACCACCTAAGGTTAAATTTCCAACCTTTCTGCCTCACCTCTGGCATTACAGGATGGGGTTATTCTTTAAAAGGGAAAGCATTATGCTTCATCTTGTTTGTTTTTTTGTTACAGTAAAAGAAGCATAACATTTTATTAGATGTATATCTAAATTTACAAAGAAATAAATGGGGAAAAGTAGGATTTATTTCAAGAACCACTCTACTTCAGAAGTTAATAAGGCACTAAATTATACTTTGACCTAAATCTACCTTGATTGCAGCTCATATGTATTTCAAACACCCACTTGTTTCTTCTTCATCCCTAACTCTGGCTTATCAAAGAGATCCTCACTTACCTCACAAACTCCATTTTTTCCCTGCTCTGTCCCACTTTGAAAGCTTCTTTTCAGTTTCCTCCCTTGCCGATGCCTGAGTGACTGCAGGTGAAGCACATATCCTAAAACCAAGCCAGCAGTCACTCCAAAAACGCAGGGCACAGAGGGAGCAGCCATCAGGCCTTTGTTTTCTCTACAGAATTCCCTAGCAAACAAGGTTGTTTTCTTTTTCCAGCAGCACTCCCATCAGCAGGAACAGCCTCCTTAGAACTTGCAGAGTGCTGCAAAGAGGGGAGCAAAGGGATTCAGTGACTCTAGGAGAAAGTTTCAAAGTTCTGCTCTCCTTGTGTAGTGGCATTCTTCAAAAACCACGGCAGAAATGAAAAATAAAAGCCAAGAGCTCAAGTGCAGGCACTGAACAGGCATCTCTGGCTGTTCCTGCCAAGTTAACAGTGACATCCGTGGAGCATTTGCTTACAATAAGTTTTGCAAAACATGAAAGACGCTGTAACAAGATAGGATTTCTATGTTTGCATCAGGAGACTGATTTTGGCAATTATTTCCTAGACTGAAGCAAAATAAAAGCATTCAAATGGCAAAGAACACGAAGGAAATCTGCTAAAAACCAAATCCTGTTGTGTCGTTTGAGGGTGAAGCTACTGGAATGTCACTTTGCCTTTCCAGGCTGGAAAAGCAGGGCAGACGTGTGTGCAGATGGTGGGAGCAGCATCGTGTCCTTTCTCAAATGGAAAGTTTTCTTTGTTACAGCCACATATCCTCACTTCTGCCTCAAGCAGATCCCCTTCACTAACACAGGAGGTTTTATTTGGTTTACTTCAAGATTAAATCTGGCCACAACTGGATATTGAACCCTAAGAAATGTTTGGAATCCTTGTGCCATTATAGCTTCATGCTTTCCACCTAATTATATTTAAAATTTGTTTCACACTTTACCAGAAATTATCAGATTTCAATTAACCAAAGCTAATAAAGCAGTAGTTACAAGGAGGATAGAGGGGAAGCATTGATAAGATTTCATTTGTACCCATATGTTGCCTTTTTGGAGAATATTTTGTATTTAAAGGTGACATTATTATCAGGAGAAAATGGAAAAAACCTGACATGTACTGAATCTTTTCTTTAATACTGACTGAACATCATCATTTGCCCAGCTTTCAAAAGACCTGGAAAAGAGCATGAATATTCTTGACACTGTTTTGTCACGTTAGATCCAAGCTGCCAGTTTATGGGAATGAAAAGATATTGGAACATTAAAATGAAGCAAGTAGAGAAAATGGGGAGGGAGTGGTTTTTATGATCATATATATGGTTTTTTAAAAAGTCCTATGGTTTATATTTAGTATTTCTGTGGTTTATAAACATAACAGTAACACAGCCCCAACAGGCCAAGGACACCAGGATTTTTGACAGACTCTTCTGTATTTAAAAAACAATTAAGGGTCCTTTTTTGCTTTTCTAGTATCTTTTTTCTCTCTTTCTTCCCTCTGCAGGGACGGAGGAGGAGGATGAGGGCGACGACCTGCTGCTGAGATCAGTGGATGAGTTCTGGTGGTTCCCCCACATGTGGAGTCACATGCAGCCACATCTCTTCCACAACGAGTCCTCACTGGTGGAGCAGATGATCCACAACAAAGAGTTTGCAATAGTAAGAGTTCCCAAGATATTTACCAGGGTGCCTTCACTCTGTGGCCATGCTATAGCTAACCTCTTGTGATATTGGTAGATAAAGGTGCTTCCCTTTCCCTCATTTGTGCTCTCACTTCCAAGAGCCATCCTCCCCACCCTTGCCCAGACCTCACAGTACTTGTACTATTTACAGCCTTTTCAGGATAATTCTGCTGGCTTATTGCACACAACAAAGAGAACCTGAAATCTATAAGTGTTGGCTTTGGAAAGGACACTGTGTGGTCTTCGGCGAGGCACACAAATGCCAAGCAATCAGAGCTGCTCACAGGAGCAGAGTGACACAGTGGGGCTTTCTCAGCTGCTTTGGGAACAGAAATCCCAGCCCTTCCCAGCTCCAAAAGGCCAAGCCCCTTCCTCCCATCCCTCACACGAGCCAAGTCACATCAGGAAAAAGGCAGAGGCAAATGTCTGAACAAGCAGTTGGAAGCAATTTATTCCCTTGTTTATGGAAATATTTTCCTAACAACCTTTAAAGAAAATTAATTAAAAATGGCTTAACTGTTTACTCATTATGCCAGACATTCCCCCCTTTTCCACCTCCTGCTTGGCAGGATGACTTCTTTTCCTTTCTGCAGTTCTGCTTCCCTGTCAGCCTCATTCCTGGCACGGCCTGTTCATGCCTTTTGTGCAGCCGGGCCCAGAGACCCAAACGGAGCTGAGATTTTAAATGCAAGAGCAATTTTTTAAACAATCCATATCTCAAAAATACACAGTCCCTTCATCTTTAAACCTATGGGGAAATTCTCCAAGTATTTTTCAGGAAGCATGAAGTCGTCCGGGTCAGGCCACCTTTGGGAGTAAAATCTACAGCATAGCCTGAAAACAGAGCTGGTAATGGAATCTGTAACTTCAACTGCAGAAAGATAAAGCCCATGTCCTGAAGGGTAGAGACTCCTTAGGGTGTCTATAAATAAGGAGCTGATGTCAGTGAAAAGCTGCTGTTATTACACTTTTATTTCCTGCTAACATTTGGACAGGGGTTGTATCAACCCCTTGACCTTGAATCTATATGAGCTGTACGATTTACTTATGAGAACATTTCTTTTCGAAGGGCTTCCTCTGAAATTCTCTCTTGTGGGAGAAATTTATCTTCCCGATATGACAGCCTTCCTGATAGCTATCAGAGAGGTCCCAGCCATGACTTCAGAGTGGGTTTGATTTCCTCCCTGGCTTTCTCATCCTCAGCATCATGTCTTGTTTGAGAAAGAAACTCTCTGTTCTGCAACTGCACTTCTCCCAGCCCTCCAAGTTAAAGCAAACCTCTTTCCATTGTTCTTTGATTTCCCAATGTGGATCCAAATTTAAATTAGATAGCTGGAACAATACATAGAAAATTTGCTTGATGTTACACATGTTTTATGGGTTGTCCACTATCTTTATTTAATATTATACTCAGGAGAGCACAGCTGGATACTGGTGCCATTTTCTCTTGCAATTCTCATTTATTGACCATATCTCCCCACCTCCTGTTTTGGCTGCACGGAAAGGTGACACTTTGTGTCAGCTTCTGCAAGGAAAGCTGCAGTGATTAGTTCAAAGTGCAATCACATTAATTCTTCACCTAATGTACTATTTCTTGTTCACTTTTTTAAAGTATGGCTAAGGAGGTAACAGGGTCTTCAGGAAGGGAGAGCACATCATTATATCCAAGAGCAATACTGAAGGTTGCTGAAGATCCCAAATAACACACAAAAGTTCAGTTTATTAAAACCTTTTGGCTCCTCTGGCTGGTAGAAAAAAGCCTTGGCTCTGTTTCACACAGCTTTATCCACACCTCCCAACAGGGCTCTATAAAATGGGAGCTTACAATTGCAGCCTGCCTCAAACAGCACACAGATAGCAATCAGGTATCTAAACAGCTCTGTACACACAGAACTAATTGCTAATTAGGTATCTAATTGCCTTGATTTCAGTGCAGATATGGACACCTCTGTGTGTCTGCTGTCAAGGATTCCCCTCCACGTACATTTTTTCGGAACCAGGAGACTGCCTTCACCCAGAGCCCTCCAGATTGTTCCACGTGTCACAGATATTGATCACTTCCACTGCCTACATGGTGAGAGGAAGAAACTTCCTCACATCTTGCATAAATATCATTATCCCATCTCTCTGGATCTGGCAGGCAGCAGGGGAAGTTCTGCCTGGCAAAATCCTTATCCATGTGTACCTGAGTGATGGGCTCCACAGCTGCACCACCCATAGCCCCATCCCCAAAGTCCTCCCTGCAAAATCTCTCACACCAAGCATGAGATGCACAGCCTCAGAGGAACGAGCGACAGAATTTAAGCGTGGTAAAGAAACTTACAGGCTACCCAAAGCTTTGCTATCCCATTGTTATCTTATTTATGTAAATATAGGTTCTGTGTTCCAGAGCCTGCCTAAGGAAATAGGAAATTACAATTATTTTGATTATCAGTTGGGTTTGAGTTGATCATGTTTTATGGTTTTGATTTTTTTTCCTCTATCAGAAAATCCCAAAATGCTTTAAAGACACTAAGGAACAAAACCTCAGATTAAATTTTACAAACTGATAGTTCCTCAAATGTTATTCTCCTTGCCTTTATAGGCAAAAGCAACAGATACACAGAGAGGCAAAAAACTGCTCAAGCAGAAGTCTCTGATAGCATATATACCAGAAATAAAACAAACCAAGTTTTCCCTGCCATCAATAACAAGCTATTCCTCCTCCTCCTCCCCTGACAAAACCAAGTAGAATGCATCTAATCCCAAGCTCATAGCTCTTTCATTCATCCCTTGGTTTGTTTGCTCAGTGATTACCTTCTGTGCTCATTTGTGAGTACAGAGCCCAAGGCACAGCAGAGGCAGGGCAAAAACTGTCACTGGCTCTACGAGGCAGCTGTGAGCCGAGAGCAAGAAGAAAGATGTAAAACTAAACAAATCAATTGAGGACCTGTCTAGTGACACTCCTTGGCTCCCACCTCCTGCTTCCAACCACAAATACACCGTGAGCTTTTAATACAGCAATTCAATACCAACAATATGAGGGCCCAGTGACCACATGGCCAAGGCAAAGCATCTAGGTGGGATGAAAAGAGTCTAATTTGTCCCATTATTAATATCTGTACTTAATGTGGGGAAGGAGAGATGCCCACTGGAGATGGCCTCTAAAAGTGGGCTGCAAATATCAGGATAACATCATCCTGTGCAGCAGGATGAGACTGATTCTGCCTCACCTTATTTTCTTCTGAAATACTCATTTGCTGCATCACCTGCTATCAGTCAAAGCCAAAAGGTTGGGCAAACTTAGCTGAGGTTGCATTTAGCTTTTTCATCTAATAAAAGCCTTCACACCTGCACCTTAACTGTGGAAAAACATCTACAGTAGACATGACATTTATTAAACTAAAAGTTTGTGCTCTTATTTTCTCTGACAATAGCAAACCATACCTACATTCCAAACTAAAAAAACAAGCACAAGTTTTGAAATTAAAAAAACCTAATGTACATTTTGGATGTGAAAATCTGGAAACTGTCCCTTGGCAAATACAAGAAAAAAAACTCAGTACAGGTATTTCTCATATCTTGACACACCAGTGTGCTCCTCCTTTAACACAGAAGTTTTCACTCCCAAAGTAAGTTTAATAACAAAATGAGAGGAAAAGAAGTGCAACAGAAAAATCACTAAAAGGGGACACACAATGCTTAATCTTTCCAAGTAAACTGCAAATGGAATAGAACTGCCCAAAGAAAACACCATTATTTGATAGTTGTTTCTTTTTAACTCCAATATTGGATATCTGGGTGCCTGATGTATTTGTGTGATGAACTACGTAGCGAGCAGGTTTTATTCAGAGGCTAATTTGTTTCCATTTTGAGAACTCCTGAAAAGCTGCCTTATTTTATTTGTGAATGGCAGATCACCATCTCAGCACTTTGTTGCTATGGTGATTCCAGCATCAAACAGTAAGGAGATAAACAGGATCTTAGGCATATCCACCCAGATCCCTGCTTTGGGATATGGCATCCAGGGCAGGGTTCATTACCAACCCCAGGACACATTTGCCTTACATCTGTGTTTCTGTGTGCTCCCTAGCCCACACTGGGTACGTTCAAGCTGAGACAGGATATTCGGGTTAACAGCTTGACAGTCTGAGCATCACAGACCTCTCAGGCATGGCAATGAATGGCCAGATTTAAAGAAACATTTTGATGTAGCTCCTTCCTTTTTACATGTCCATGACAAAAAAAAACCAAACAAACAAACAAAAAAACCCAAAAACAAACAGAGTGATTTACCATCTCTCATTATAGAGCTATCCCTCATTCCACCCTTAAACTGACTCATGCTTCTCAAGTAGGTAACAGCATTAATAGACTGAAATTACATTTTGTTCTCAGTAAATTACAAAATAGGGAGTTTGGGTTTCTCTTTTACAAGATCAGTCAGGAACCTATGGCCTTTAATATAAGGAATGGATAATTTAAAGTGGTTGCATTATGTGATATAGGAATGAGTGTTCCCTACAGATTTCACTTAATTTTTGCCAATGAATCAAAACCCTCTCTTTGTTAAGTACTTGAGGATGCCCAGTAGAACCTGCTGTTCCTGGAATTAAAGTAATCAATGGATAATGTGGGCAAGAGGAAGGACAAAAAAAGCCATAAAATAATCATCTCATATTTTAGCTATTTCTCTCTGCACATCAGTTTTAAAGAAGTAGAAAAGAGCTGATGTGTCCGTTAGTACTGGGAGCAAGATGAATTTGTGTCTTTGGAAGAGATTTTCGTGATAACCTATAGATTATATTCATAAACATGCACATATTTCCATATAGAAATGGAGCTAAATATAAATATTTATAAAATGTAGTCCAGGCTATTTTTTGCTACTATCTTAATACCATGAAAAAAATTAAGGAGGTTCAGAAGATATGCAGAATTTATCAAACTAGGAAGGAATATTTCTCCTATGCCAGAGCTAGGAAACAAAATCCCCTGTATATCACTGGAACATTTCTTTTCCATCTGTTTACTAGTTTAGTAAATAAGCAGCACTGGTTCACTAGATTACCTTAGAAAAGAAGCAGACAGGTAGGCTACATATTAAAATATGTGCAATACGGAGCGGAACAGGAGGTAAACCTATTCCACGCAACAGCAGTGGAACATAATCCAGGAGGATTACTTCTCCCTGTAGTTACCCAACTGTAATTCCAGCTCCCTCCACCTCCCCTCCCCATTTTCAGCTACAGCAGGCACGAGTCTGTGTAGGGACAGCAACTTCTCTAATGCCACCGTGTGCAGGAAAAAACCCTTAGAATAATTACACTGGGTGGGGGAGGTGGTGGTTTTTTTTTGCACGTTCCTAACTCCGTGCATCCCTCTGGTGCGCCGCAGGAGCACGGCATCCCGACGGGCATGGGCTACGCCGTGGCTCCGCACCACTCCGGCGTGTACCCGGTGCACGTGCAGCTCTACGAGGCCTGGAAGAAGGTGTGGCACATCCGAGTGACCAGCACGGAAGAGTACCCACACCTGAAGCCTGCACGGTACAGACGGGGCTTCATCCACAATGGCATCATGGTACACTGCATTTCCATGTTCATAGCAATAGTACTGCAGGGACCCCAAAGGGGGCTGGCTCTACTCAGCGCCTCAAGTTCCCCGGCGTCCTTAAAATGCCCTGGGAGCGAACAGTTGTAAGGGGGTCCAAAGAGTGCATTTGTTGTGCAGCTTAAAAGATGGGGGGGGGAAACAAGTCACACAGACTCGGGCAACTGCTGAAGTATTCCTCAGAAACTAAATGTGCTCGTGGTCCCATCAACTATCAAGCCAGTCATGGCTGCACTCTGTGAAATCATTAAACTGCCCAAGACCTCTGTTCCCAGCTCTGCTTCATCTTTATGCATGAAAGGATTGGAAAGCCAGTACCTGGGAAGGTGAACAGGTGTAAGTCATCTCCAGCATTTCTGCAGGACTGAAGTTTCAGCTCTGCTCCTGAAAAATCCCAGAGCCAGGACTGAGACACCTGCCTGACTCTTAGAGCCTGTGCACGCGTGTGAGGGGAGAGAAGGCTCCTCCCATGCTCTCAAAAGTGCCCAGAGATAGGAAAACTTACCAAGTCTTTTGGCCTGGCCTACCAGGCAACTGCAAACCTCTAGATTGGCTGTGCTGAAGTGAACTGACAAATATTCCAAGGGATGGTTTAAAGTCCCAAAAGCTGATCTGAATACTGCCTGTGCATACCACGTCAAAATTGTGATCCCCTAAACAAGGCAGAGAGAGTGTCTCAAAAACCAAATTCTTGCAGAGTCCAATTACTGCTGGAACAGACTCAAAATCAGCAGTGTTTTTACACATGCACCAAAATGCTCTACTAAATGTAGGTTTTAGTTGTTGTTTTTAACTGAGTAAAAAAAAAAAAATAAATTTAATTGAATTAAGGGAAACAAAAGTCCTTCCCCAGGTCTGTTATGTCACTGCAATCCCTGTAAGCTGCTGTCCTTTTGTTCCCAGGTGCTCCCTCGACAGACCTGTGGCCTTTTCACTCACACTATTTTTTACAAGGAATATCCTGGTGGTCCTCAGGAGCTGGACAAAAGTATCCGGGGAGGTGAACTCTTCCTCACCATTCTCCTGAATCCTGTAGGTACCTTCTTTGGCTATTTTCCAGATGTGCTGACTAATGCGGATGAGGGAGGGGGGAAGCGAAGGAGATCAGGTTGGGAAATAAAAGCTAGGACCACTTGCTCAGAGGTCACAAGCAGTTCAAGAAGGAAGGAGAAAAATGCCTTCTGCCAATTTCCAGCTCCAACTGTACGTGCAACAATTTTCTGGAAAATGCATTAATTCCAGCTCCTTATTGCTTCCCAGCCTGAAGCCAGGTCCCTCTGAGAGACTTGTCCGAGGCTGAAACTAACCTGTGAGGGTACAAAAAATTGATCTTATTCACTTTTTTCCCTTTTTCCATGAGCTTGGCTCCTCAGGCACTCCTCATCCAGCTCAATGAGAACCCCAGGGCTCAGGCCTCATGTCCTTCCTCCACCACCAGCTCCTGAAAACAGGTTTGAGCTGCTAAAAAACTGCCTGCTGCCATTTAAGACAGGAGCCTAGAGGTGCAAGGAGGAAGGGAAAAGAGCTAAACCCCCCCATATATCAATTATTTTTTCTTGACATTGTCCTCCCTCCTTCTCATTCCACCCAAACAAGCTGCACTAGGCACAAGATAAATGTCCCTTGTCTTGCCAGGTGGCCTCATTTTCAGTGAGTTTAAACTGCAGTACTCATTGACTCCTCTGCAGAGCTACGGAAACTTCAGGTGGAGCTGACTCTCAAATCCAGGTCACTTTTATTTAGACACCTAAATATGGATTTGTGGTATTGTGCAGCTAGATGCTCGTGAGTGAACATTTTGGCCGGGTAAGTAAGTTGGTGTCCAAGTCAGACTCAGTGGTCTTAAAGAAATGGGACATTTCTAGCAGGAATTTTTCTATACCATACACATGGGAGAATAAATCAGATCCCTCTTCTTTATCCTGTCTCCCCATTACTTGCAGTTCTCTCAGGCTGGCTTTTCTTCCCATACTTTAAGTATAGCTTGGAATTCACACTGAGCTTTATCATACTGGGATGAATACCTGTGAATTTCTCACTGATGTGAAGATTTCCTCAGATTTGGGCAGTGCAGTAGCCTGCAGCAGAGCATGTAGAGCCCCTTACCCCACGAGCAATGCTTAGAAGCATTAGAGCCCAAATTCCTCAGCTAATCTATGTCCCACCAACTTGAGAGCATCTTAGATGGAGGTGGTGGTATTTGCAAAGACAGCAATGGTCAACTTTCAATTGAACAGTTTTTTCAAGAGGTTTACAGAAACTCTGTCCCTTCCTCAGGTTGTGGTTAGCGATTTCAGCAAATGTATTACAGAATACATACTAAGCTCAAATCCCAAAAATGTTTGTGCTTCCATGAAGCAATACCACACAGATGGTTAAATTAGAAAGCGCTCAAGGGACACTGCTTTGGAATAAAGTTTGCAGAGAGATTGTCAAGGGGATCTTCTGATGGATTTTTTTTTTTTTAAATGGCTTCTGCTGAATACTCTGTGGCTCAGAGAGATATTTTCACTTTCTAATTTATGAAGCCTAAAGATGAGTCATGTCTGGCAGAGATGATTTAGTAGTAAGCAGAGGAGGGATAAATTCCACCAAGACAGACAGAAATCAAACCAACTTCCTTCGAGTTTTAATGAGGGTTACAAGAATCCCAGGCAGACCCTTCCAGAATCCAGCTAAGGCTGCAGGCTGCTCAAGCCTGCACTTTGGGGTGCTTATTCTTTGCATAAACACTTCACAGCAAAGCTCATTAAAGTTAGTGGGGAAGGCGCAGCAAACAGACTGGGCTTGAAATAAACCCAAGTAGTGAAACTGTTTCAAAGGTAACAATCCAGCTCCCCTCTGAAGGGTTTCCTTCATTTGGAGGCTTAGAGCATTAACAAGGAGCTTCAGACGTATGTAGAAATAAGAAATATAGCTACAGTTCGGGGTAGAAAAAGAAATAGTATCTTCTTGGACTTTTGCTTTAGTATTTGATACAAGAAAGAAAAATTTTGGTTCAAAGTTTCTTATCTCCCTTGCCAGACCAAAGCTGGATGTTCAATCAGAGTTAAGTTATAATCATCTTTGATGTTATTTACTATGTGGTTTGACAAACATCAAAACCCAGTTAGTGACTAAATTTTAATTAGGACAGACCTCCCAAAAGCTGCAGCATCAGCACTTGCACAGCAGCAGTGAAAAGAGAGCAGCAAAACCAGCACACTCACTAGACAGAAGAGGAAAAAATGAGATCTAAAACTTCAACCAACCGAAAGGTAAAAAAGCTTTACAAAACTGGTTTTGTCCCCAGTCTCATTTTGACAGCAAAATGAAACTTGTCCCAAGACTAAGATTCTTGTGACAGCATAAGTATCTCTATTAAGTGTAGTTAGATCTTAAGCCAAGGAAGTACACTGCTACTCATGATGGATCTTCAAAGCCAGGAATGCAATACCAAAGAGCATGAGAAAAAGAATACCATGTCCTTAAGAGGAATATAACACTACCCAGCTACGTCAATATGTTAGAAAATTCTCTGGTTCTGAACAGCACTGTGAAAAATATTTAGGTTTTCTGCAGGTGTGCAGCATTCCACAGCTCCAGCAGCAGAAGCAAAGTCAGGCTGAAACTCGTAAAAATTTATTTTCTGTATAAAAGCACTTTGAACAGCATCATGTAGGTTTTTTTCCTTTCTAAACCTTCCCAATTCTTTACAACTTTTTTTTTTTAGTGCTTTGAGGTGCTTTCAAAGTTCTTTGTTTTTTAACATTTGCTTAATTGGGTTATACAAGATAAAAAAAAAAAACCACTTATGGTATTTCAAGGAGTTCAACATTTCAGTTATTTTCAGCCTTTTTAAAATTCTACCTCTCATTATTTGCTTAGCTTAACTGTGCTTTAGAATAACTTTTTCTTCTCACAGAATATGTTCTTAAAATCTCCCTTCCTCATTCTTTACTTCACCAGTGCTATGCCCCATTCCTTTTCTTTTAAACATCTTCCCATCAACTCTCCAGGCACTTCTGGTTTGGCCTCACACCACAGAGAAAGACAAGTTAACCAGCAGTAAAACCAGCCTGCTTTTTTTGTGTGTGGAAGCTGAGTTGTGCCACGGTATTTTCCAAGGCTCTCGGCATCCGCTGTCATGACCAAACACAGAGCAGGAGGTGGAGAGAGCAAATGGGATGAGCAGAGCAAATCCCTTGCTTTGCTTCCTAGTGTAACCCGTGAAAATTCAGAATTAAAAGCAACCCATTTGTAACATACAGTCCTCAAAACTGAAATGCTTTCAGCAGCAAAAAAATAAAATAAAATATTTTAAAAGCAGGTTTCTCCTAGGAAAAGTTTGAGAACTCCATTGGAGTTAAAGTTTTCAGGGGAATTTTCCACATCCAAATGTCAGGCTCAAAACCAAGTGGGTTCTATGACTGCTGCCCTTCATTTGGTCTCCCAGGAAAAGCCGTGACATGTTTAATGCTTTTACAAACTGTTCTATTTATCACCTCTTCAGCATCCACAAGGTCTCCCACTATCTGTTTGATAGCTCCTCTCCTTTCCTCCCTTGCTCCACAGGCCATAAACAACAGTCATAAACATTTAACAGCCAAGATAAGCTAATAAATATGGCCCTAAATATTATTGCCTCTACAAACAACAGCGAGAGAGTAATTTCTCCTAAAAAAACACCTATTTAAACCAGAGAGCTTTTTATTAAGCCAGCAAGTGACAGCACAAAAGGCACCTCAGTTGAACACTACAGCAAAAATCAGTGCATGGCACTTGGAGGAGAAGCAGCAACCCCCACTGGCCTGGTTGAGCAGTCAGGGAATTGGATTTACTTGCCAATGTGGTGCACGTTTTCCCATTACCTGTTCACCCTGGGAAGCTTTTGGATAACCCAGAATCTTGTCACCCCTTCCCTGCAGCCCCCTTCCTACTCGTCCTTAGACAGGAATTTGCCTGGGCTGACTCCTTCTTGCCCCTTCCTCTCACAGGGTGTTTTTATGCTACCTCCCACTGAGACTTCTTTCCATAGTTCCACCATAAAAATGGGCACAAGTCATTTTTCTCCGTATTTCTATGTTTATAACCCTCCCTACTCTAAATTTACACCTGCCTCACCCCACAGGATCCAGAGTCAGGCACAGCCTGCACAACATTTGGGCCACAAACCCACTGAAGTATTTGCAACTGACAGATCAGGTTAAAAATGGAAAAGCAGCGGAGAAAGGGAGAAGTGAAACACTTCTTCAGGCTTCTCTTCCCACTTCAATCAAACACCCCTAAGAAGCTTTAACCAGAGGTGAAACGTGGCAGATGAATTTCAGGAAGATTAGCCTTTTTTTTGTGGGAATTTGGTTGTCAAGAGCAAAACCAGACTGGTGATTGAAAGGTAACTTTGAACTCCCCTCAGCAGAAGCTACAGGCAGCCCATAATAATGCACATTATTATTCTAACTCCCTCAGAAGTGGCATGGGACACTTTTAATTCTGAAGGCCACTTAAAGGCATTTCCATTTTTAAACTCTCACCGTGACTAAAGGGTTATTGCTCATTTCCAGCCTGTTAGATCTACATTCTCCACGTCCTGCGTGTGCCACACTTGGAAGATTTTGTTCTTGTTCCCTGCTCTCTCTCATCACAGAGGCAGAGGAGAATCACACGTTACTGCTTTGGAATATTAAAACTAAATGCAGAGAGGGGTTAATTTATACCTTCCGCAAGAGATTTGTGAATGTTATTATGGAACGTCTTGAGTGTTGATAATATTTTTCTTTTTATTTGCTTTGTTTCTCTGAGCATAGCTATAGAAAGAATAAAATAAAAAAATAACCTTGGGCATTGTAGAAAATGTGCTGCAATCCAAAAGTAATTCACAGCGCAGTTCTGCTGAGGGCTCTGTGAACTGAGCATCTCAGCACATTTCGGGGACAGGAAAAAGCAAGCAGGCAACTTCCCCACTAAAAAATGTCAATATTTGTGGGGCTACAATTACCAGGGCACAGCCCACTACCAGGGACAGACACGTCCCTCTCCAGCCTGACAAGAGGGAAAAGGTTCATTCTACCAAATCAAAAGGGAGTTTTGTTAACAAATTACATCAGAATGAATCTTAATTGCCATAAACACAGCAAACCAACCCCGACCTTCCTCACGTTTTTGAATCTTTTCTCCCCCCTCGGTAAATAATTTTTTTTCCCCCCTCATCCCACATGGTTGCAAAGAGCTACTACAGGGAAATATTATCCCATGGAAACTCAAGCCTTCAGCAGCATATTTAGAAACTAATTAGCTTGAAACACAGAGCATGAGGAAAACATTTCAAGGATAGCACATTTCCTTCCCTTCTTTCATGACATTTTCCTGCTTTACGAAAGCTGCTGCTCCACTCCACACATTTTGATATTTTAGCTGAATTCCTTCTCAGCAAGTTGGGTGATGGCAGAAACAGCAGTAAATGACTGTGTGTCAACAGGGGACAAGGGAAAGAATCTGTTACCTTCATGCACACACACCCTGCAATAATTTATTCGAGTGTCAGGAGCAACCCTTCCAGGTAAAAACAAGCTGACTCAGAACTCTGATTATTGAAAATGAATCCTTAATAGAAGTAAATGGACAAGAACAAAATTCCCTCACTGTGCTCACCATTCAAAATTAATTGGAAAGTGGCTGATTTGAGAATATTATATCCTCTAGTGAACTGAAAATGCTGCTTTTTTTTTTTCTCTGAAACCAAGAGTGGAGAATTAAATTAACTCTGAGGTTTGTTTGCTCAGAGTAGGCCACCAAACTGGATTAATTAATCATCATTTATAAACACTCTACAACCCAGAGCAGTCAGAAAACTGCTAAGATAGCAACATGACAGAAGAACTGTTATAAAAACAAATGATAAATTTCCCACATCTCCAACCTATATCAACTTGCCAGGCATTTCTTTACAGTTCAAAGGAAAATATCCTGGTGAAAACTCTTACTTAGTGTTTATAGGAGTGCTCAGAATAAACAGAGTGATTTGCACGTGTCCTGTAACTTGGTGTGCTGTGCAGGGTCCTGGGCAGTCATTTCCACAGGGAATGCCAGGATTGGGTTTTCCTCCTCTACCTGGACTGTGTCACATCAAGGATAAAGGACACAACTCATCCCCATCATTCCAAGCACAGTTAGAAGCAGAATCTTAATTTACCACGTCTCTAAAGAGAAAGGGCAGAGAAACTCTCATTTATTGGCTCTTATCCAAACTCATCATCACTTGGGCTTCTTTTTGCCTGGATGTCCCCTGTCCTCCATAGCTCTTTCTTCATGTTCAGCTTCACCTAAGCCAACAGTAACCAAAACTATTTCAGTCTGCTTTATTTCCTGAATTTGAACTTGGGTTTATTTTTAAGTCTGAAATTAATAGATTTAGTTATTTGTATTTTAAAGAGAGAGTTTATAGTCTAAGGAAGTCTTTTCAATGAGAAAACACAGAGAAAACAAGAAAGAAAATTCCTATATCGTGAATTTCACTAGGGAATGGAAATAACAAGAGGACTGAATTGCTGTGGACTTCTGCAAAGGCTTCCTGGGGCCCACAGATGTGAGTGGCAGCAGCACATTTGGGAAGAATTCATTCAGCTTTGGCCACAACAAGCTGTGCTGCTGTTCACTTACACAAGTGTGACAAATGAACAGCCATAAAACACCCATTCAGATTTTCCACCCTCACGCAGCTACGTACCAATTGCACAAATTCATCAAAAGCAGCAGTTATTTTTTCACAGCCTCAGTGTGTGTGCTAAGAGTAAAAAAAACAAAGCCAAAAACTAAAACACCCAATTTTTTCTAATAAGACAAAAAAAAAGAGAGAGAGAGAGAGATCTGGGGAACAGTGGCTGTGTTGCAAGCTGCTCATAATTTAGCCCTTATTTTAGAAGCAAAACTTGGAGAGATAATAGAAAAATAAACCCCAAAAACCAAACCTAGCAAGTTTATTCTCAAAAGGAAAGGAAAAAGGCACAGGATTGTTCTGTCAATACTAAAGAATTCATTTAATCCTGCCAACTAAACAATGGAAAAGCAGAAAGCGTTCCCGGGTAAATGGGAAACAATTTTGCTCCTACAGTAGGGAATTTTAAAACCACACAGAGGCTCTACAGTGTTTGTAAAGCTGTCCCAAGGCCACTTCCCACCACTGATGGACAGCAGCTTCCACTCCCATCCTGGGAGATCTCGAGGTGGAGAGCAGACACAGTAATGAATATGGGCACTGGAAATAAAATGCCATTCAATGGTTTTGCTTCCCCTTCAATCAAAGCATAAGTGTTTCTGTCCAAACACTGACTTTGTTACTTTCTTTAGAGATATTATATTTGGAAAATATTTGATTATCCTGTCAAGAATATTAGAGTATAAACAGATGTGCAGAGTGGAAAGAGAGTAAAAGTGGGGGAAAAAAAGAAGGAAAAAAATGAAAAAAAATCACGATTTTCAGGCATATAAATGATTTTGCTTCAGCAGCAGAAGGATCATGAATATGAATAGTGCTGAATTCTAGAGAAGCCATTTGTCATTATTAAAATTAGTGCTTTGTCAACACAAAAATCTCCCTTCCCAGCTTCCTCCTATCCGCACAAGCAGCTGCATTTTGGAATTCATTCCCAGGGAGCGGGGCTCTGGCTCAGCAGAGACAAGCCTGTAATCCATACCGGGATCTGCTGGGCTGGCAGAGGCGTGAGCCACTCCAGACTGGAAGAGGCAGTGCCTGGCACGGAGCTGCCAGGGATTAGCTCATGAAAACCTGGCAGGTCCGCGTTCCTCAGCGCTGCCATCCCATCTGCCCAGCCAGAAACCCACGGGGCTGCCAGGGAGATGCGTGGGGACCCATCCACGCCATCCGTCCCGGGGCTCTGCGCTCGGAGCAGAATTCCTGCTTTTGGTGGGGCGCTAAAGGCCCTTCCACATTCCTGCCAGACCGCCAGCATCACCCCACACGGCTCTGCCATGCACAGGGCCCAGCTACGGCCCTCGCGTTCATCTCTCCCTTCTGGGAAACTTTATTAACAGGGGAAAAGGCAAGGGAGAAAGCCCCTAAAGACACAAGCATCAATTTCCTCCGGGAACAGCAGAATTCCCCCCTCATGACACCCATCGCTGGCTCCTGGGCTTTCCAGCAATGGGCTAGGGCCAAACGAGCAGCAGGAGGGAAGGACCTAAAGGGGAACATTGATCCTATTTAATTATGGAATGGCTGAGAGGATGAGGTGGAGCACATTTATACCTAAGTTTGCTAATGGATTTTTTTTCATTGCAAGTGCTTGATCGATGAATAGAGAGAGTTTCGGATATCAACAGGAAGGAATGTGCCAATGTTTTATTCCCAACATGGGATTGCCATCCTTGAGATTTTGCTGCACTTCAGCTATGCCCTCCAGAGGCAGGTGGCTAATTTTTGGCCAAAAGCAAGTGCTTTTAGCTAAAGCTGTGCTAAATTTAGCAATTACAGAAGGATAAAAGCTCTTTTATAGAGCTGCACATCCAGAGCAAGCACACAAACTCTGAGGACAAAACTCAGTTTCAAGGCACTGGTTTATATTCCAATAATTTTTTAAAAAGCCCTTTGTTTCTCTCTGCTAGCTACTGTAGGTTTCATTTTCTATATAACACAAGCTTACATATACAAACATTCCATATAGAGAAAACACTTTGTATCCGAATTCTAGATGTGAAATAGCCCTAGAAACAAAAACCACATCATGAAATGGTGTGATGGTCCTGCCATTAGTTTACAAGCAATCTGATATCATCCATGCTTTAAACATGAACAGCTAAAACCCATCACCTTTCATCCCCAGTGATTTGGAGGTAGATGGCAAAGAATTAAATCCTGTTTTACTCCATACATAATGCATCATATCTGGGGTTTTTTCACTTCCAAAAAGACTAACAGAGCAAAAGAAGTCAAAAGAGATGTCCAAGACCTTTTGACTCCGTGAAGAGTGATTAACTGAATCTTTTAAATTGTTTTGCAGCCTAACAAAACTCCTAGAATAAGTTAAACTCATCTCCTACAAGTACATTTTAACATTAAAAACAACCTCATCCATTTTCAAGTGTAAACAAAGCACAAAGAGCACACAGATTTGCTTGCATTCTTCATTTGCTGCAATAATATTAAATGTCTTTGGCAGACCCTTTAGCACTCATCAAACAAACGCTCCAGAGATGAGGTGATATTCTCCATCAACATCTCCTACGAGTGTTTTCCTTTTCATCACTTTAAAACAGTTTGCAGGAACAACTTTTCACATTTACAGGAGTTGAACAAGCAAGGATCTGTTTCTGTTGGCTGGGGGTTTATTTTGTGAGGAGAGGATGATTTATTACCTTCCTGATAAAAATCTGGGTAGTACATAGAGACATCCACCAAGTTCAGGGTAATTTTAAGAGTCACTCTCTTTACATCAAACACTTGGGGTCATAAAATGCACAGGCACTGGAATCCACCAAATCAGTCCACAGACAAAACACCCTGTACAGCTTTCAACCTCTGCTTAGCTGAGGCCGAGAGCAGAATAAAAGTGAAGAATAAATTACCTTCTGTGGCATAAAGCATGCAGGATGCAAACCCACTGCAGAAGGGCCATGAGGGACACTTTCTCCTAAGTGAGACACTTTCTTCTAAGGACACTTTCTCCATCTGTCTCCTCCCCCTCGGAGGAGTACTAAAAGCCTTGTTAATAATTTAACAAACTAATGGACACATTTTCATGGGGGCTAATGGTTAAAGAAGCACCTTGGCACAGCAAGAGGGTGAGAGTGGGAAGCTGCTGCCTTCTTATCCCCTGGTGTGCTAGGGACAAGCTTGGGACTACAGAGCAGGAACCTACTGGAGGGAAGGCTTTCTCTTCAGGTGGATCACTGCTAAAAACCTTCCTGAGACACACACAGAGGTATTTTAGTGCCATCTCCAGCATATCTGACCCACACTGCAGGCTCCAAAGGAGCGCTGCCTAAACACCGTCCCCCACAACTGGGTTATGCAAGGCATCGCCTAAACCACAGACAACAGCTCTCCAGCACATTAATTCAATTGATATTGGATTAAAAACTCAAATTTCACTGACCTGAACGTGACTCCTGTAGCAGTTTTCAAAGGAGGAAGGTGCACGTGTTCTCCTGTGACCTCTTCCCTACTGCCTGCACATGACTCCTCCCTATCCCCAATCATCTGAAGTGAGGCCCACCTGGACACAATTATCTCTCTGCAACGCAAACCCTGTACCTGGGAACCAGGTGTCCTCATTCTTGAGAGCTAGTTTCTTCAGAATGAGGTTCTTCAATCCTCCAAATCTGCCTGCAGCTGTAATCAAATTCCACTGTCAGTGCATCCCATCGCAGGCCAGTGCGCTGACTAAAACAGCCGAGTGACAACATTCCGTTTGGTGCCATCTTCATAAAACTAAAGAACAGCAATCTACAGGCAAGCCAGCCACAAAACTGAGTTTAATCATGGAAAGAAAATTCTGGGAAATACATTTGTCACATTATTCTTATAAAATGTCTTTATCCTTCTGAAATAAATCAGGAGACCTACAAAGCAGTGGCCACATAAAGGCTGATAAAAAGACAGAAGTTATATCAGCTTTAAGGAGAAAAAAAAAGGACATAGATACTTAGCTGAGATACCATCTTTCACAAAGCCTGGGAGTGTTTCTGTGTCAGAATTTATTCCCCTACTTACAGTCATGCTATTCTAGGCAAACCAGCCAGCACTGGGGGGAGGCAGCATATTGGATTTTTGGTGTGCCATGCCTGAAAGGCTCCTCTTGCCCTCAGATCAGCATTTTCATGACCCACCTGTCCAACTACGGGAACGACCGCCTGGGCCTGTACACCTTTGCCAACCTCGCCAGCTTTGTCAAGAGCTCCACAAACCTGAAGCTGCAGACGCTGCCCCCCGTGCAGCTGGCTCAGAAGTACTTTGAGCTCTTCCCCGAGCAGACAGACCCTCTCTGGCAGGTAAAGTCACCTCCTCTTCCTCCTCCAGCTGCAACCCATTCATTGGAACAAGCATCTTCTCTAAAAAGCCTTTTTTAAGCATGGGAATGGGATCTCAACACTGTAATTTAGTGGTTACATGTACCTGCCTCTTCTCTTAACCAGAATACCGTGAGCCACGCTGTGTTTCTGGCTACTCAGGCATAAATCCAAGGAAATCTGCACAGCTGTTTAGGGCTTTCACTGGCAAAAAGGTGCAGAAAATTTCCCCTATTATTTCTGGCCCAGCTATAAAGGATGTATAAATCTATAATATTTCTACTGGGCTGCTGCAATTCCCATCAGCTGATTATTTCCTCTGTCATATTTTGTTAATTTGATTCACCAGCAAAGTGTATCCTCTGTTACCCGTCAACACTATGCAAAAGCAGCATCTGTATGATAACTGCTTTGAAGAGCAGCCAGTCCCAACCTCTTCTGCGGGGCCTTTTGTTCACAGGTTTTTATTTTGCATTCATAGGTAGTAGAAAGATAAGGAGATGAATAATATCCCACATTTCTATTTTGTCCTTCCCTTTTGCATTCTCACGTAAATTAAAATTGGCACTAAGCCCCATGCATCGGAAACCATTCTGTCAGCTCAAAAAGTAATGCCTTGAAGCTATTCAGAGGTTTTCATTTTAACCTCAAATGGAAACGTGATTAAATCAATGTTTCAGTCTTTTTTTTTTTTCCCCCTTCTTTTTATTTTCTGCTAATGACTGAACCTAGTTCTCAGTCATTCAAAACCACTGTACACACACTGTGGGATTTTACTACTCAGTGTAGGGCTCTGGCATTAGTGCATAACATTGAGACCCTGCAAAGATTGTGGATCCCCCGGGTGTGATGTCCACAACCGCCTTTTCTCTTTCAGAACCCGTGTGACGATAAACGACACAGGGATATTTGGTCCAGAGACAAAACTTGTGACCACTTGCCCAAATTCCTGGTGATAGGACCCCAGAAAACAGGTGAGAAGCACAAGTACAGCTTTCAAAAAGTTTCTATTAAGTCAAAAGTGCTTTTTCTTTTAATATTTCCTAATGGCAACTCTTTTTGTTGTCACAGGAACAACAGCCCTTTATTTATTCCTTCTGATGCATCCTTCCATTATCAGCAATCTCCCCAGTCCAAAAACTTTTGAGGAAGTTCAATTCTTCAATGGCAACAACTACCACAAGGGAATTGACTGGTAAGAAGAATGACAAAAATTAGGTGCTCATTCTTAATACATTCTAAATCACAGTGGAGCAGTTCCAGGAGCGGGTGTGACATCGCCTTAATTACTGGATGAATTCGTTATGCTTAGAGTTATCAGACAGAAAGAGAATCTAATTGGTAATGATGGGGCATTTAATCAAGCTCCTAATTTTGTTTAGATATTGCAGTAAGAATGTTCTGGGTTTTCACACAAATGAATGCAAGAGGCAGCTCTGTCGTGAGTTCTGTCTTCATGCCGAATAACATCTCTGTCTTGTCATAGCTGTAGCTGCACTGACTTACGCTCTGTTCCTTCCGAAGTGGCTTTTCATGAAGTAAGGTTCCATTTATCTCTTCGTGAGAATCCATCCAATCAGTTTTAAATGGAAAGGACCATTCAAAGCCAAAATTCAAATCTTGCATTCTGAAAGTGTTCAAAAGCAAAGATATGTCAGTTCCAAAATGAAGTACTTCAACAATGTTAAAATTAAAGAGTTTGACATTTAAATGTTGACATTAAGTGTTGACATTTTGAAGCTTTTCTCATTTTTTTTCCACAGCTAAAACTGAACTCACTCCAAACTGGTGAAAGATATCCCTTTGACACTGAAGTTATTAGCAAAAATCCCATCCATCACAGGAAAAACCTAATTACCAGACTTCATGAGGGCTTTAGCTATTACCAGCACCACCTAAGAGCCAAGATGCATTCCCATTATTCCAGTCTGGGCTGAGCTGAGAAATTCAATTTTGCTTCTTGAGAATTATGTCCGAAAATTCACCTTCTCACCCACTGTGAAATGGAAAGCACGGGCCCATGACCCTTTCGTGCTACTTCTAATTCTAACAAGTCTCTTCCCCTCCCAGGTACATGGATTTCTTCCCCACTCCTTCCAACATCACCACCGACCTCCTCTTCGAGAAAAGTGCCAACTATTTCCATTCTGAGGAAGCTCCCAAGAGAGCTGCTTCCCTCATCCCCAAGGCCAAGATCATCACCATCCTCATCGACCCGTCCGACCGCGCGTACTCCTGGTACCAGGTACGGAATTCGTTCCCTCGAGGAATGTGTGGTGGGGAGGATGGCCAGCATCAGTGGGAACCCGTGTCCTTGAGCAAGTAACAGGAGTTACTGCACAGCATTGGCACCGTGTGGAAGCAGGAGGATGCTGGATGCCAGCTTTTGCAGTTGGCACCCGTGACACCGGTGTCAGAAATGATGAAACATCCCAGCCCAGAGCTGCCACCAGCTGGAAACAAACAGTTTAATCTCAATTACAGCTGACAGGGCGGAGAGGGAGAGCAGTGCTCCTTGTCCAGGGAGATACACAGGGAAAAGCAGCGTGACCCAGTCAGGGAATGAGAGCTCTTGATGCTGAGCATCTGGCCCCACATCCCTTCCCCCGGTGTGTAAGCTCAGCAATGTGCAGCGGTGCACAAATGGACCCAGTGTCTCCTGAAGTTTCCAAGGAATTAAAAAGAGCTGTGTCTGGAGACACTGGCATTTTTCTCTCCTTGGAAACGAAAGCAAGCCTCTTGTTTTCCCCAAGAATCTTCAGGATGCTTTTCCTTGCTGGCTGAGCAGTAACAGTTACTGAGTCCTCACCCTTCCTAACAAAATCTGCACTATTTGAAAATTCTATTTTTAGAGAAATGTATAAGCGTGCTTGTGAAATCTGGTGTAGGCATACAGTTAAAGGAAACGCTAAACACAGTGTTAAAATAGACTCATGTTAATAATGTTGAATAAGCATGAAACACATCATTTCAGATACTGCCAGGAAGTTCTGCAAGGAATAAACCACGGCCAGGGGCTGCAGTTTGCACCCGTGTCATATCTCATCGGCACCTTGACAGCTGCCAAGGCCAAGCAGTAAAACAGTGACTCCCCACTCCCCAGGGCAGCCGTGGCAGAGGGGTGTCCTCACCCTGCTTCCTTCGTTCCAATCCCTTTCCTACCTGGCAGAGGTGGTTCTGAGGGGGAGCCGAGGGCCGCCAGCCCAGCCCTCCTGGCAGCTCCAACAACCGGGCTCAGTCTCCAGCATCCTCGTGAAATGCATTCCAATATCTCCCACCAGCACCAGCGCTCCCACGAGGACCCCGCTGCCCTGAAATTCAACTTTTACGAAGTCATCACGTGCGGCGCCTGGGCGCCGGCGGAGATCCGGGCGCTGCAGAAGCGCTGCCTGACGCCCGGCTGGTACGCGCTGCACATCCAGAGGTGGCTCTCGCACTTCCCTGCCTCCCAGGTAAGGGCCAGGCCGGTGCCCACCCAGCCAGCTGAGCCTCGGCACGGCCCAAAGGAACCCCCCGAGGCTCCCGTGGCCCGAGAAAGCTGCAGCTGCAGCAGGAGATGATGTGGGAAGGTCTGGCAAATTCATTTAGAAAATGCCGGGGCTTTTTCTATAAAGAAATTTCCTCCTGCTTCCCACTCAGTCCCTGTCATAGAAAGCTTCACATGTATTTGGTCCTTATATGGAATTGGCCTTTCTCAGGGCTGGAGCATAGATTCCTTCTTTTGGCCCTTCTTCCTTCAGATATTTTATTGAATTGTCTTTTATAGCCTTTGCCATGAAAATTTTACCTGAACGCATAGATCTAAAGAGTATTTCCATTCTGAAAGCAATAATAATAAAATAACCTAAAGCAAACATTTTAGTACTACAAAGTACTCTTTATCCAAGGACATGGTCATGTGTCAGTTCATCTGACAAAATGTCCGTTCATATGACCATTTTGCTCAGTTCATATGACTAAATCTGTACCTACTGTAAGACAAAGCTGTAAAAGGCTGTTTCACGAGTGAGCAAATGAACAAGAATTCCCAGAGATTGGGACAGCATTTTGCTGAAAGGAGGCAGAGCTGAGTGTTGCCTACTTTGTTGGGGACTTGGGGGAGAAAAAACAACAAAAAGAACTGGAAGCTTTGCCTTCTTGCAATCCTCATTTTTCTTTTTATACAGCCTCAGCTGTACTACAGAGAGGAGAAGCAGTTCAATCCCATTTCCAGGAGAAGGGGGAAAATCTGTTAGTCATTTACTTCCTTCCTTCATCTCTGGCCTTTCTACTCTTTCAGAAATGTGGAGGGAGTCCTGCCCAGAGCTGCTGAGCTGGCAGCGAGGGCAGTATTGCCCTGGGAGGGCCGTGTCTCCTCCTCGCCCACCTCATACCAGCTTATGCCTCCAAAGGACACAGGGATGTCCTGGCAAACTCTGAGCTTGCAAAGGGTGCTGAGCATCCCATGCCCCGTTCCCTGGGCTCCTCCTCTGTCCTCACCTGGAGCTGCTGTCCTCTCTCCTCAAGATTTTCCATAGACACGTCATAAACCTGAACAACATTTTACAGTCTTTCCTTATCTCTTCTCAGAATTGTCTGAATCTCAGGTTTGGCTTGGGAGGTTTAACTCCTCCTGCATTTGAAGAAGGTGCACACACAGAGTTACAAGGTGTCCACCTATGGAAATTCAACTCAATGAAGGAAAAAGTAAACCTAAAAAGGAGTTCATTCATATGAATGTTTTTAGCACTGTACAAAGTCACACGCTAATTTAAATCTGGGTTGTCCCAGAAGTGAAATAATGCCTTTATTGTGTTAACCTTAATCCTGTTTCCAAGTAAGTGCCATATTTACCCCTGCAGTTGCTCATTATTGATGGACAGCAGCTGAGAAGTGACCCTGCTACTGTGATGGATGAAGTGCAGAAGTTTCTGGGAGTCTCTCCTCATTACAATTACTCGGAAGCCCTAACGTGAGTGTAATTCCTTTTTTTAATCTGCCCTGTGGCATCCCTTCCCAGCAGGATCCCTTGATTAATAATTACAAACAGACAACACATCAGGACAATGATAACTTTGAAAAGCCTGGGGATCTCTTCTGTCAGTCTCCAGGTGCTGAAGCCTGGAGTGTCAGGCGTGGAAAATTTGGCTTAGGTGTTTTTCTCGTTCTGACAGGAGCCTGATGGCAGAGGTTGGGTTAGAAGCACTCGTTCCCTAATCCCATTTTCCTCTCTGGTTTGCCATGTACGGCTGAGACTCCTGCAGGGACGGGAGTGGGCTGAATTCCTCTCTCCCCTCTTAGTCCAGCAGAAAATTGTAAGAAGCTTTTTCCCTGAGCCTCTCTGTGTGAGAAGCATCATCTCCTTACAGCCCCAGCCTTGGGATATCTGTGGGCTGGGAAGCCTGGCACTGCTTTTCCAAGTCTCTGTGCAAGCAGAGAGCATGAGCCAGCACATGGAGTGGGGAGCAGAAAAGCCTCTGCTTCCCCTTCCCTGCAGGCTGCTCCTGAGGGAAACACAACCATGGGCTTTGCAGCTGCCCCACACTGCTCCTCTCTGCTTACAATCACCATTTAATCTTTCCTCTCCTGGGAGGGTTCAGCTTATTTATGTCATAGGTTCAAAGTAAAACTTCAGTGCTTAAGAAAGTTGCTCTGGCAAAACGTTTTTCCAGAGGAAGAATTTTGGATTTCAGAATGCAATTTTTGGAAGTCGCTGGTTTCCAAAGCGGATGGAGGGGAGGAGGAGTCTGATCACGGAGCTGAGCTATTGATGTTTGAGCAACTCACAACTGCACATCTGCAGTGCCTTCTGCTGGGGTTTTTAAATCCACACCCACAGACATACATCTTCCTTTCTGGAACTAAATTAAAGTCAGTGGAGTCGCACAGCATGAAGAAATTTGGCCTCTCATACTGGTTTGGACAGGAAAAATGGATTGTAAACAGATCCATAAAATTATGCATTCCCTGTTTAGAGGCATCGAGAATGCAAATGTGCTGTGGCAGCACACACTTCTGCACGGATTTGGGATGGAAGGGGAAAATGCATTAGAGTATGTAGCTGCTTTCTGGTAGGGCTTGTCAAAGGGGAAAAGATTGCACAGGATTGTTCCTAGTCCTTAGTGTGAAACAGCTGCATGCCACACGATTTTAACGGTGGCAGGAAGCAGTCTAAGGAGCCAGTCCTGGGAACAGCACTGAGCAGCAAGTCCATCACCCTGAGTAATTATGTGAAAGTCTTGCAGGAGAGTAAAATCAACCCGGGCAGAAAAGAGGCACTATCCAGAGCCGTGGGAAGGGAGCAGAGGGAACACACAGTCAGGGCTCGAGGAAAGCACAGGATGAGAGGAGTGTCCTTAGGAAAATGTTCTTCCTTGGAGGGCTGCTACATTCTGTCAGACAATGAGAGAAAGATCCTCATGGTGGCATTGCTCAGCTCTGCCTTCGCAGGCATTCCCTGCCTTTGGCATCAGGCACTGCCTTCCCAAAACCCTGCCTCTCCCTCAGGCTTACTCTGCAGGGAAGGGAAGATAACCTGGCCTCCAAAGATTTCTGCTGACAGCTCTAAAACACTCCCCTGTAGCTTTAGCCTTAGGGCTATCATTATTTTTAAATAAATACTTCCTCTGTGCCCAATTACGTTTACAGAAGCCCCGAGAGTTCTGTGATTTCTGAACGCAGAGGGTTGAATTCAGCCCAAACTGTGTCACCCTCTTTTCCCCTTCCCAAATTTGCACATCCTTTTCATAATGTTCAATAAGCTCCTTCCAAGGCAGAAATATTGTTTGGGGCATAGTTTTGCAGTTTCCCTTCTACAGCACACAATATTGCTGCTCCTCTTGGGAAATTAATGCAAGGCAGCTAAAGCACTTCACCATGCAAGGAGCAGATGGGAAAGGCCAAAGCAGAAATGAATCTATCATCAATATACCCATTTAATCAGTGATTTATTTGCTTTTAATTGATACAGCTACAGAGACAATTTAGGAAACAAAGGTCAGGCCTGCATTAATAGTCTGGGCAAGAAAAAAACCCATGAAGAAGGTTGACCCTTCTCCTGAAATGCACTGACTTCTGTGCAGCAGCAAATTGCAGGTGCATCCGTGCCGTGCAGACAGAGCAGGGGCAGAAAGGTGGTGTGTAACTAATTAACTCCGTGTCCTGGCCAATTATCCTTCATCCTTCTCAAACATCTGCTGAGGAGCAGGAATGTGCAGCGTTTGGATGTTTTATGGCTGCTGCAAGTCCCACAGCAATAAATTCCAAACTTAACGCCACGTGCTGCTCGTTCCTCGGCGAGTGCGTGTTTCCAAGCCTTAATCTAAACCTCTTCTATCTCTGCATTTCAGACATCACAATCAAATTGCATGTTTCAGATAAGGGCTGCTAAGACAGTGTTTATGCTACAATGCCATCTCAGGAACGAAAATGGTATTTAGATGCAGTGATAGGGAGCAGCCAACTTCTCAGGCAGGTTAAATCATCAGCACTTCCTTAGGAGACCTGCAGACCAGCACTTCACCCCGTGTGCTGGACAAGTAGAACAATAATTAGCCAGTGCAGTTAGAGCACAGTGGAAAAACTTCTTGCCTTTAGGCACTTCCACGGCAGATTTGTGGAGAAAAAATGAATTCCTGGAGTTTACACAGGAGAGGGGAGCTGCTTCTCACTCTGTCCGCAGAATTGCAGTCATCTAGAGAGACGTGCAGCAGTAACTGTGGGCTAACACGGAGGTTTCAGTAGCCAGGAGATGTTTCTGTAGCAAGGTCTTTTAAAAGATATGCTCCTCTACAGGTTCGACCCTCAGAAAGGCTTCTGGTGCCAGTTATTGGAAGGAGGGAAGACAAAGTGCCTGGGGAAAAGCAAAGGTCGGAAATACCCACCCATGGACCAAGAGGTAAGGGCTTTTCAGAAATTGATGGGAGCAGTTTTAACATTGACCCTAAAGAAACACACGTTGTTGTTTTGTTTTCTTTAATTTATTTGTTGCATTTTCACTGGGTTGATGTTTTTAAAAACCAGGAACTCGAGCTTTGAAAGAGAGGGCGTTGAGTGCCCCCCCTGAGAGCGCTCTGTGAGAGCAGAGCACAGATGCCTCTGGGGTGGGTCTCCTTCAACCTGACCTTGGCTTCTTTTTGCCCCCTCTCAGTCCCGAGCGTTTCTGTCGAGCTACTACCGAGAGCACAACGTGGAGCTGTCCAAGCTGCTGCACAGGCTGGGGCAGCCGCTGCCCTCCTGGCTGCGGCAGGAGCTGCAGAAGGTCAGGTAGCACCGGCGGGGACCCGGCCAGGCCATTCCTGCCCCCTCAGACCCCCCCGCTCCTCCGGCTCACTCGGCATCGTCAGGACAGGACCTCGTGGACACCGCTCTTCCCAGCCAAAACAAACCAACAGGCCACAAGAGAATAAATAAAAAAGCCCCAAACCCAAACCCGACAGCCGCCCGTAGGCAGGCGCTGCCAGCGGAGCGGCACGGACCCCTTTGGCGGCTCCCAGGACAGCGCCCGGTGCTACGCGGCGTTCCCTGCATCCCGAGCGGGATCCGCGCGGAGCCGCCTCCCTCCCTTCCCCAGGAGGCTCCAGAAACCGTGTGCAGGACGGATGGGCCTCGCGTTGACAAGCTGCAGTCTGTCAGGACACGGGCAAAGGATGGGAACGTCTCTCGCTGGACTGGGAGGTTGGTCATCCGCTGGGCTTTTCCCACCTTGGTTTTCAATCCCTTTAAATTCCAGGCAGGCCATGCAAGCGGTGCACTGCCAGTAGCCTACTGCTGACAGCTTTGTTTCTATCTGCAAAGCAGCACTGCTGCTCTGAAGCCTTCAGACTCTGGGTGAGTCATTTAGGGCCTCAGTCTGCAAGCTGTTGCAGAAAAATAACTTTATTGGCCTTTATTTAATATTTTGGACAGCCTGCTGAAGCACAAACTCTTTGTGTAGACTTTTGAAAGGACAAAGGCAGCCATTGTATATCACATATACATGTATGACATGTATACCTTCATTCCTGAATGTCTACCTAGTGTGCCTCTAGATCAGACACACACTTGGTTTTAAAATCTGCTTCCTGTGCCCACAGGGAAATGAAAAGGGGGGTTAGCCAAAAATATGACATGAACTGTGCTTGGTTCTCAGAGCTCTGGGGGCAAGGTCAGCAAGGCAGGGCAGAAACTCCTTACTTGTCCTGTATGGAGGTTATTCCTCAAATCTGGACGTGGTAAATACAAACTCACACTCCTTATCTTGGAGCACTGACAACAGCAGAGATGACTGGAGCAATGGGAGCTTTGGGTAAGTAAGGCTTGGTCAGAGAAGAATGGAACCTTTGATAGAATTATAGCTGTTAAAATGCATTTAAATTAGCCTGGCTTTTATTAAATGAGGACTGCCTCACTCTTGATTAAAAGCTAAATAAACATGACATTGGTCTCAGGAGCTTTTCAAGGAAATGAGATGAACACTACAGAATCCAGAAAATTATTTCTTGTTCTTTTTATTTAGAGAGAAGTCTGTCTCTCCAACTGTCAGCTCTGTAATGGCACCATGTCCAGAAAATACACCGGATATTTTTATACCTCACTGTTATTTTTTAAGTTTGAATAGGCCTCACATTTCCAAGAGATCTTGTGTTCCATTGAAAACTGACATTTGAATTGACTTCTTTATGTGTCATAAAGATGAAATAACAGTATTCCCAAGTTTCATCCCCTCCACTTGTAACAGGACCCATCAGCACAGAATTTCTCTGGACCACCGTGTGACAGGGGAGCCTTTGTGAAGTGTCTGGAAACGATCTCCTTGGCTTTTATGCCTTTTTATGTCACTGACCACATAATTATTGGGATTCTCACACACCAGCGAAACAAAGGCAGCAAAAATGAAACAATTATTCATGGCAAGAGGGCTGTGGCTGGGAAAGATCGTGCTGGTCCTTCTTTCCTGTTTGTAAGGCGCAGGATTCCCGTCCTCCACGTGCTGCAGGCTGTAATTCAGTAAGAGTTTTCCACACTGCTGCAGGGGGCTGCAGCTGCAGTTGGCTCCCACTCCCCTGGAAAAAGGGATTCCAGGAGCCTCGGCACACCCAGGGTGTGACCCTGTGGGCCAGGCTCAGGAGCCAGG
Organism: Regulus satrapa; assembly: GCA_013396955.1. Classification (NCBI taxonomy): domain Eukaryota; kingdom Metazoa; phylum Chordata; class Aves; order Passeriformes; family Regulidae; genus Regulus; species Regulus satrapa. Next base: position 389,358 of record VWZN01010086.1, on the reverse strand, counting down.
GCCCGTGGCAGCAGATTTGATGATTAAAGCAGAGCTTCGGCCCTGGGAAAGCTGAGCTCGGATAATTGAGGTTGTCTTTGAACGAGAAGCAATCAGAACGGAATCCAAACCCCTCTAAATTATGCATTGACCTCTCAAGGTCTAAAATAAAGTTGCAGGATTAACTGCTCCGAGATGTTGTCTAATAAACCAAATTTCCTCTCTGATAGGGGAGCAGGCTGCCGAGTGTCCCCAAAACAAATTAAAATGGCGGAATTAGAAATTCTTGGGGGAGGAAATGGTTGCGTAATGAAAGCGCTGATGGGTCCAGACTCTCTGATGTGATAATAAGGCAGTGGGGATGTGCCCTGAATACAAAAGCAGGAGCTGAACGTTTTCTCCTCTTCCTTCTTTTCCCCCCTGCTCCTTTCCCTCCCCATTTTGAGCCAGGGAGATGGGGGATCTTTCATCCCCTGAACCATGGGCTGAGAACAAACGGGGTGTGGGGTGCTCATTTCCCCTCGGCTGGGCCACCCCAAAGGGAGACATTGACCACTCATTTAGTTCCCATCAGTAATGAACTATGCCTATGATGGGCTTAAAATTGCTATTTCTAACAGGAATATGAGTGTGTGACATCTGTGTCAAGCGGGTACAGCCCAGGTACATAAATCAGCAGTGACCACATGGCTAATTTAATTGTATTAAAATAAGGCCACGTTTGGGGCATCTTTCACACAACTCCGTGTTCACGGGACAGGAATTTCCCCATCAGACAACATTTCTTACACTGTCTTTGTTTCTCTTTCTGTGCTTCCAGTTCATCCTTTTAGTGTGACTGCAAAGGTGTGGACCTGCCCACGGACTCGATTCCTCCGTCATTCTCCTATCTAGAAAAGCTGCCAAAAAGAAATAAGGATTTGCAAGCGACACAGATTCTGAAGCATGCAGTGCTCCAGTGACTGGATAACTTTTATAAGACTTACTATGGTTTCTGTAGTATTTCAGAACAAAGGACATCCTGTTGACAGAGCTGAGGAAAAATTTCATTGTCTTGCCCTAGCTCTTTTTTTTTAAACATTTTTTTTCTTTCCCCTCCTATGTGGCGACAGCAAATCCAGTTGAACAAATACTTGGTGTTAAAGCAGAAGGAATCAAAATAAATTTTGATCCCTCAAAGTATTTTTGGTGGGGAAGGGGGGGAGGCGAGGGAGGTCAAGGGCTGTATTTGCTGGAATTGTTTTAAATAATTGATGTGCACACACCTGATTATCGGTTCTTCTCACTGCCACAGAATAAACACTTCTGGTGGTGTATTGCAGAGAGAGCTTTGCTTCTTTCCTTGAAGCCTCCTCCCCATTTCCTGAGCCACAGCCTGCTCTTCAGAGCCTCTGCCATATTTCAAACCGTGCCCCTCCCCAGCTCCTCCTGCCTCAGCGTCTCCCCGTGGAACATCCCTGGGCCTGCCCTCCCAAAGTTTGGCCTCTCTACACCCCACAGGGGAGGGACACGAGGCAGCCCCAAGCAAGCTCTTGCCCTGATTAAAAACAATTTCCTTCTGCTGTTTGAAGAATCCTAAAAGGCCCTGATTCCAGCCATTGCGAATTCCTCAAACTGTGCACTAGGAAGTATGAGTCAGAGATTTTTCCCTCCCTAAAATCTCATAATGCTTCTATTTTGTATTATAAAATATTCATTTGTTTTACTGATCTGTGTCAGAATGAGGTTAAATCATATCAGAGTCAAGGATTCTTTCTACAAACCTTCCAGAACAGCAAATTCCACGTCCCAAGAGCTTCTATCATTGAGCAAATTAGAAATGACATTACAGATATCTCACCACAAGTTTTGGCTTTTGCTTCCAGGTCTGCCCGGTGCTTGTAGACCAGTGTATTGCAGATTTTAAGAGTCTAAGCATGTTTAAAAAACAAAACAAAAACAAAACAAAAAACCCCACCCCCTTCCCCCAAAAAAACCAAAACAAAACAACCACCAAAAAACCCACAAAGTTGTAGTCCCTAAAAATCAACTGGCTTTCCATCAGGCTTTCCAGGCCCAGGCAAGTTTCCTGCCTCAGTCTGACTTAATAAAACAATAGCAGAATTCTTCCAAAGATTTACTACTTCCACAAAATTCCTTAATCAGACTATTCCCTCCTGGAACCCTGAAAGTACCAAACAAACTCATGGGGTGATCTGTTGAGGAGAGGAGAGGAGAGGAGAGGAGAGGAGAGGAGAGGAGAGGAGAGGAGAGGACTCTTTGTCAGGCCTGTAAATATCCAAATCCCAGTCAGAAACTGATTCATAGAATGGCAGAAAGGAATTCTGCATATAATTTATGCGCCTATTTCCGCTCATGAGGAATTAAAGACTTCCCAGGAAAGCAGATTGATATTTGAATTTCAGTCAGCTGCAGCTGCTGGGTGGGGAGAAAAACATTTAAGCCATCCCAATAAATGCATATCCGCTGCTTTGGGTTTAGAAACCTGTTTGTCCTGCTGCAGCTCCCTCTAACCAGCCAGTTTTATAGTTCTCCTATTTCTTGGGGAACGGGAAGGTGACACGTTAATACACAAATCTGTCTCCATCGCAGAAGGTCAGCTGGGTTTATGGGCTGGTAGTTAGAGTCATCCTGGGGCTTCCTCAGAGGTTGTTTTCAGCCAGGGGAAGGTCAGCAGCGGGTGGAGTGGGATTTCTCAATCTAAGTTGCAATTCCATAAAATGCTGTGGGGGTTGAAAAGTGTGGTTTATAATTTGGGAGATAATTGCATGTCATTCAATTGACTTTGCACTTGCTGCTTCTCAGAGCCTGGTGGATGTTCTGCTGTCTTGCAGAACTTATCTGTAACACACATCCCCTGTCGGGTAATTTAGCTTCCCTTCAGAGAAGGAGCTGAGCTACAAGGAAGAGCTGGATGTTCAAGGGGATGAGTTTTTTACAGAAGTTGCTCTGAGGCAGATATTTATTTACAGTTTTTCTTTAATTCTCCGTGTGTGTGTTTCACTGTGTTTGCCTTAGCTGGGGAATCATCTCCATATTAAATCTGCACGCCCTCCAAAGGCACACAATTCCCATCAGCATCGGTGACAATTAAATATTCTGGTGAAGGAGAGAATAAACCCACCAACAGAAAATGTTATTTAATGACATTGTAGCTGCAGCACATCTTCCTGCAGAGCTTTGTGTAATCACACCAAGTAAGCAAAGAGAAATTGTTCTGCAACGTGAAGCGTTTAAAATTTCATAAGCAATCTGATTAAAAAAAAAAAAAAAGGCAAACCAAAAGCACAAAATCACCTTTTGGGTACCTTTTATTTTAGGAGAAAGTTTTCTGTCTTAGATTTTGGGTTTTCTCTATTCCTACAAGGAAGTCCTGCAGCCTCCTTCCCCTTTGTGCTTTTCTACTCACCCACACTCCTTGGGGCTCCCACTCATCATCAGCAGCTATTCATTCACCTGCAAATTTCAATCTCAACTGAATTTCTTCCTTGGCAAACTTCTGCTCCCTGCTTCCAGAGAGGAAAACTGCAGATCTCCCAAGGAAGCATCACTTTTCATTTCCTAGACCGCACACAGACCACACACGCTTCAATTACTTTTAAGCTATCCCAGTTAGTTAAGACAACATGTTCTAGGAGTGTGCTGAGGATCTCTCTGATGTGGTTTTCCTGCATTATTCCCACAGTTTTCCCACTGTTCCGATGCCTGGAAGCCTTGCAGGGAAGCTCCTTGGTCATAAAGCACAGCAGAGCTGGATGGCACCGCGTGTAAATCTGCCATCATTAGGCTGGGAGCTGCAGTTAAATTATAAATTGTCATCCTAAGTAGGAAGAACATTTTTATGGATCCTGGCTCACCCTCTGCAGACTTCAGCTATTTCCAGTAACTGCCACACAGAACACACTAAAATTTGTCAGCTGCTTGGAAAAGGAGACTTGAGCCTGGAGACTTAATTCCCTTCAATCCTCTTAAAAGATATGATCCGATACCTCGGGATGAAAGCTGAGGAAGGTACAGGGAGGCAATCCAAAGCAGCCAGGACAATCAGAGGGGACAAGCACCTCAGCACGACACTAAAACTCCTTTCTCCAAAGGTCAGACACACGCCCTGGAAGCCGCCTCTTTCATTTCCCTCCACCTTAGAAATGTGGCAGAAAAGAAACATTTGGAGGCTTGCCTGGGTTGCTGTGGGAAGGTGTCGTGTCAGGGCTTTAACACAGACCACGTTGTCACATTCTTTCTAAAGCCCATCTCATGACAAGCAATTTTTTTTCCCCCTCCCACGTGGGACAAGCCGAGACATAAAATTCTGACAGACGTGTTTTATGTTGGTGACATCCTGCGACAGTGTTTTGGCTCTGGTGTGCAAAACATCTGTAGAACAGAGGATTTTTATTGCCACAGGAGCCTGCTCGGCAGCTGAAGGTTTTAGTGTGGATCCTAAATCAGCATTCCTGTAGTGCTGCAGATCCTTTTTTCCAAAATAGCTCCATATTTTCATAAACCCCCAAGTGCTTTTACTTAGGGCTTGGCACGCTCACGGAACGGAGCCAACCACTAATCAGGCAACAAGGTGAATTGTGCAGGGTGAGTCCGTGAGTGGGCTTAGAACAGAGGCAGGAATCAGGAAAATATTGTAAATTAAGATGCTTGTTGATAAGGAAATCCCTAAGGAAGAGAACTGTGTGTGTCCTCTTGGAAATCTCAGCTGTGTTTAGGAAATGTACACAAAGACTGCACTGCTTTTACAGCTCTGACAGTCTGAAAACTCCAGCTCTCAGGAACTGTCAGAAAAGCACAGGCTGGGAAATTCCTCACCCTTCCCTCCACAACCTGGTGCTCATGGACCTGTCCAGGCTGTTTCCATCCACAGTCCTTTGTAAATGAGAAGCTCATTTCTGCCCCCCTTCACAAAGACCACCCTGGAGAATTGAGCTCTGAGGGAAGGGAAGCACTTACCAGCAGCCCTCTCTGTGGGAGATCTTTTCATAAAACATTATCTGACAAAATACTGAGTGCTAAAGTAGCAATATCCCTCCCAGACTTGACTTTGCCATGGACCTATTTAATACTGGCACATTAAACACATTTTTATTTTACACATTAAAGAATAATAATTCTGGACACTTAACAGTGACACAATAAAGACATTATAAAATTTGGTAATGTGCAATAAAACTACTTCCATAAGTGCCCAACCTTAAGTACATCTATTTTCTGGTTTCCTTCCAGTGTTAAGTTTTGCACTCTTGCACCTTCAATTACAGAGCTTAGTGCCCATTTAAAATGACTCTATTTGCCCACAGATAATTTCCTTTCATTTTGGCTGCCTTTTCCATTTGCCACCTGTTGATTAACGGCCTCAATAATTTATTCCTTTGCAGCTTTGTTGTTTTTGCAATGGAAGAGCTAAACTGTGGGGCAGACACCCATCCTCCAGTGCAATAAAGAGGCAGAGGAAAACTCTGCAGTTCCTTGTGTCGGGATTAGAGAGGGCTTTTCCATAAAGCAGGGGCTGGGCACTGCAGGAAAGTGTCTGGGGGCACCTGAGGGGAAAGCTTGGCCCAGCCACCACCTTTGCTGCTCTGCTGAGAACCATCACTGCCCTCAGAGATGTGTGGGTGGAGACGAGAATGTAAAGCCAAGGAGAAACGTCTGAAAATGGGGAATAGGAAATGAAGAACGCATCCCTGAAGGAGAAAGCACTTCTTCTGAAACAGAATTTTCCCTATGGAGAAGAAAGTCGGGGTTCCAGGCAAACCACCTCAGGAAAACCAAGCCCACGAGATGCTCTTTAGGGGCTCTTCCAAGCCGAACCGGCTGTGATCCTGTGAATCGCCACGGAAAATCCAGCTGAGCGACCTGACACCTGCAGCATTTCCCCAATTAAAAAGCCTATTCCAGTGGCTCCTCACAGCACACAGGTTTCGTGAACTCTGTCAGAGGGTTAAGCTGGTGTCTAATTTCAGAGGCGACTGCGATGTATTATTTTAGCAAGTGAGAGTAGGAGAAAATTGGCAGTGGCGCCAAGAATGAGTCCTCATCCAAGGGAATTCACTGGCACAGGGACCGGGTATCCTACCTCAAGAGGTACTTCTGCAGGGCCTGGAGCACAGGAGCAATTACCAGGTTTAAATACTCAGTTACCAAACACTGGAGGAGCGCTGGAGGTGCTTTCAGACACGAGCCAGCTGCTGAAAGCCAAACCAGCCCGGCACGGCTTCACCAGGAATTCCCACTGCTGTGGGAGCTCCTGGGGTCCACCACACCATCGCCCACAGACAGGGACAACCCTGGAAGGGCTGACCCACCTGAGAGCTCGCAGAGGGGTTTTTTTTGGCTGCAGGCTCCCTGGGAAAGCCAAAGCTCCCCCCCTCTGGGCGCGGGGCCTACGCTGGGCACGCCTCGCCACAAAAAGCGCGGTGAATCGCACCCTCGCTCCCCAGCTTCCCAAAATAATCAAAAGCCGTGGGAATCCAAATCTGATCTCAAAATGCTGCTCTAGAGCTGGAATCATTCAGGGTTTAAAAGCATAATCCTATTATGGTGACGGAGTTTAAACACTTTTCCCTTATCCGCCCGAGCAGAGAGGACAGCCGGCACCACGGCCGGATCCCCCAGACCGCGCTGGAAACGCCCGCGAGGAGCCTCTGGAAAACCTGGGGGGAGCCTCTGGAAAAATCGAGCCTCGTGGCTGTAGGTACAGGGCAGGGCAGGTTCATGTCCAGATCTGCACTTCTAACACCACAGGGAAGAGAAAATAAGGATTGAAGGAGAAAACAGGGATCAAAGGAAAAAGCCGCGTTAATCTCAAAAATCCCAAATCGCCGCTTCAGGAATAAGAAGCATAATTCCCTAAAATCCTTTGGCTGATCCCAAGAAGCCAGGATGGCTCAAGGGTCTCGAGTCATAGACCACGCAGGAAAACCTGCTCTGCTGAATGGAGCTGCACGGAGCGAAGCTGAAATAAGGCGATTAGGGCTGGAAATAAGAGCAGGTGCTTGGAAAAGTCCAAAGAGTTTTCTCAACTGCTGGAGCTGAAAGTTACCAGAGGAGTTAGAGATGAATAACACAGACCTCAAAATCAGGCATTGTGCCTCAAAGCAGCTGCCAACTCAAAATTTAATAATCATCTATAGAGTGCCAAAAGCACATTTGCTCTGCTTTGTCTCCTCGCAGCATTTCCTGTTGGTGGGTAAAAATCCCAAATTCATTACTATGATAAAATCACGGAATTGGAGAATTTAGGTTGGAAGAGACCTTTAAGATCGAGTCCAAACACTACTATTAAAAGAAAAAGGGGAGGTGGGGGAAGTTCTGCCAAGACATTAGCTAAGGTTTAGCCCAATTTAGCTAGAAATTAGCACGGTATTCAGCTTCTCCTTTCCTCGTACTTCTGAATATCCTGCAAATGTTTAACAGCGAATTCACAAAGTAACCTTTTGTTTTTCAGGACTTGAGATGAGTATTTCTTTAGGCATGGGAAGAATGAAAATTGGGATAAATATATGCCTATAGGTGCAGAGTATGACAGGTTAAAAATAAGATCCCTCCAGTGCAAAGTTCCCCCATGTGTCAGCCTTCATTTTCCTCCAACAGTGAAGGAGGCACTTTTAATTAAGTGCAAGATAAGTATGGAAAACAGAGTTGGAGAAACAAGGAGGAATAGGATTATTCTAATCCAATGTGACATAATTAAATGCAGGAATCAAAGGCTCTTAGTGGCACAGAACTTGTTAGAGCCTTGAAGTGAGTATTTGCACTTTATTCTGACATGCTGCAGCCTCTTCACAAAAGCAAAGCTTTTTCAGAAGGGATGAAACGGTGACAGAGACATTCGTAAATCACTTGGAAAAAAGGCAAAATAAGCAAAAAACCCCCATAGAACAATATTACAGTAAAAGGTTGTTCCTCAAAAACACCCAGCAAAACAAAAGCAAAAAAAAAAAAAACCCTGGCAGCACTGATGATGACATTATTTTGAGATTTTTTTCCCAGTTGAGTCTTAATAATAAATAATAACCTCCCAAGTTACCACTATCAGCTACCAGAAGGAAATTTGCCCTCTGCAAAGATGATTCCAGGGAATATCTGGGGAACCGCGAATTTAAGGCATAAACGAACTCATGAACTTGCAGGTTTGTGTCTGAGCTCCATTTTTTTGTTTGGTTAGTTTTGGTGGGTTTGGGGAAGGGGGGATTAAATGATTTTACATCATCCTGCAGTGACCTATGGGGCTCGCTGCAGCCCAGGGAGCTGCACTTCCCAGGGGATGATGCCCTGGAGCTCACTCACTCCTCACAGGCAGTTCTTTTTTCCACCCCATCCCCACCCCTCCCAACACTGGCTCCATTAAGTACATTCAATTCCAGGTACCAAGCTGGAATACTGCACTTGTTTCGCTCGCGTCCTTCCCTTCTCACGGAGCTTACCCGAAACACGAGAGGTGCCTGCTGATGGAGACAATTCCAGCTCCTGCAGTAATTCAGGAGCTAAACAGAGAAGGGTGTCCTTGAGGGACGGCCTTCCTGCCCGCCTAATTCCAAAATACGCTGAGCACACCCGGCACTTGGAGTGGGAGAAGTTGTGCCAAGGCAAGATCTGGAGCGTTTGCAGGAATAAGGTTAAATCCCGACACTACGGAGCCCGTGGAACACAGCTCCTGCTCGCCATACCAATGAAAAGTAATCCAATTCAATTTTTCAATAATCCAATGCTAAACTCAAATCTGATTAGAGTAATAGCAGGATGCCAGCAGTTGTCTTTTCAGGGTTGGGGTTTGGGGTTTATTTTCCTGTTTTGGCATTCTTTCCCTTTTAACTGTCATCCTTGTTTTCTCTGCTCCCAAGATGGGAAAAGAGGACAAGAGGTCAAAAAAGAAATATATTAGATTTGCCCACTCGCTAAAAAATAAAAGAAGACCCAACATCCCCGAGCTCTTGCCATGTTGTTCTTGTTTTTTTTTTTAGCTTCTCAGAAGAAAGAAATAGAGAGGAAAACCTGGGTATTTCTTTCCTTATAACAGGCTCAGAGATGGAGTGGGAACACACAAAAATTTATTTTCACTCCTTTCTGGGTAATCAGCGCACCTGAAGAAGCGATTCCTATTGATCCCCCAGCTCCTGTATCCTTGTGCAGGCATCAAAACCACATCCAAGGATCCTGACTGGTGTATAAACAGCAAATAAAAGGCAACACGTCTGTTGTGATATATTGATTACCTGGCTGTAAAACCATTGGGAAGAGTTATCTGTGGGTGCCTGTCTTTTATTGCTGCCAAAGGCACGGTGCTTTGCTTGGAAGCCCCTTTGATACTCGCAGAGATCCCATATTTAGGGAAGACTGAGTTCTGGAAATAAATACTATGGCTCATTTTAGCTGCCTGAGTTCCAGATTATTTTCTGGCAGGCTTTGTTTGGAGCGTGAGGTGTTGTCTGTCTCCTGCTATGGAAAATCTCTCCCCACACAGGAGCAGTGACAGGATGGCTGAGGCGCTCGGCTGGTCTGTGACTATGGATGGGCACAGGGTGACAATGCAGGCTGACAATCCCTCAGCACTGGAGAGGGATCCCTCTCCCACTGTAAAAACAAACCTGGAGGTGAGTCCGAGGCTGCCTGGACATGCAGATGTGGACAAAGGAGGGACCACGCCTGAATTCAGGTATTTGAAACTGCCCTCCCTCCTCTGAGCTGGCCAGAGCCCTGGCCCCAGACATGAGAAACCAGCAGGAATGTACCTGTAACTATTAGGAAAAAAAAGTGGGCAAAAATGTTCTCTAAAGAGGACTTTTCCTCCACTCCCCTCTGCTGGGCTCCTCCTGGTAAAGCCAGTTTAGCTCTCCAGGAAGGCTGAAACAAAAGGGCCATAACTCTTGTGTCCCACCTTTCAGAGCTTAAATACTCTCAGTGGCAAGGAACTGTCTCTTCTCCCCAAGCTAGATTGATTCAGGCTCAGATGCATTTCTTTTTTTTTTTTTTCCCCCTAATGAACTGAGTATTTTAACTCCATCTCATGTGTGAGACAGGCAGGAGTAAGCAAAGCAGAGGAGCAGAGCCAGAGAGCCCCAGGCTCTCCTGGGCACCATCGGGCACCCGGGTGAAAGCCCCGCAGTGCCACCTTGCTCACCGATCTGGCAGCAGCTCCAGGCAGGGCAGAGCGGGATCATTTCCCTCCTGACTCACACACACATCACTGCCCATAACGTAGAAATGCATTAAAAACCCCTAAAACAATAAAACAAACCCACCCCACTCCCCCAAAGAGGGGAGTCCAGCCCTGGGGCAGACAATAAACTTTTCCATCCCAGCCTAGGGAATTGGCTTCCTGGGCAGTGCTCCCAGGATTATAAAGCTCTCCAGTGCTGCCATCCACCAGATTTCCCCCTGCTGACCTGTGAGAGGAGAGGGCAAAAAGGACCCAGGGCACTCTCAGAGAGTTCCTGGGAGTAGCGTTTATACACTCCTAAAATAAATCAACGTTCAGCAGGGCAGAGCTGCCACGGGCGGTTTCTGCCCTAAAACCTTGTGAGGAGCAGCTCTGTGCGTTCTCCAGGTGTGAAATGTGCCAAGCTCTGCTCACACAGGTGCTGGCAGCCAGCCCCAGCCTGGGGTTACCTGCAGCAATCCGTTCCTGCTCCAAGACCCCGCGGATGTGCTCAGCAACACCAACCTGAAGGGCAGAAGAGATGTGCCCAAATGGCTCCTGCTGAAAGGTTGATCCTGGTGGGAAGGTCACTTCTCCTGGGCAGTGCTAGAGAAGAGAGAGAACTTTATAATGCCCTTAAAAAAAAATTTAAAAAAAAATCCACCAGCAGGAAAGACGTAAAATCCTGAAACTTGCTTAACAAAAGGCTGTTCCTGGGTGATACAGCATTAAATTGGTGAACTTTAAGACAGTTACAGAATATTAATATACAACCTGAGGACCGCAAATGTATCTATGCACTCCTTACCTGCCCACAAATAAAGCAGCAAAGCTTGGGGGGGGGAAAAAAAAGTCTGGAAGAAATCCAGAGAAATATTGTGGCTGTGAGCTGCAATCCAAAGAAGATTCTTGGATAATGAATTAATTAGAATTAAATTACTGAATTTAGGTTTTCTTTTTTTTTTTTTTTTTTAATTCCTTAAGCTCAAAGCTGTCATAAAGCCTATGACACTGCAATGCCTGGAATACTTATAAGCTGCCAAGGAGAGAAACTGCCTTTATTTTTTATGGAGTAATTACACAGTGCCGGGTAGGAGGCTTTGCTCTTGTAGGGCCACCTGCTAATCTCATTATAAAATGTCTTGTACCGAGTCAGGAACTGTGATAAACCTCCCAGTGATGCTGCACAGGTACAGAGGGTGTTTGCAGAGCTGGTGTCAGACGTGGTGAACCTCGTTCTGCTCTCTTTACTCACCTCCTGACAGGCAGTGATGGGCACTTTATCAGTGTGAGTGAAACAGGACCCCCACAGAGCCCCCTGAAAGCCTGTTCACACCCAAAAATATCCACAAAACCGCATTGTCTGCTGGGACCCTGCAGAGCCTTTGGCCATCAGGTGCTGTGATCCCTTCTGGCCTGCCCTGGAGAGCGGTTTGCCTGAATCCTCATAAATCCCAGGAGCTTGGAGCAGTCCTGCTGGAGCAGACCAAGCCTGAGTCACCCTCTCTCTGTGCTGCAGGCAGAACAGACCAGGACCTGCTATTAAATCTTCCCTTTTGTCCTCCAGCAGTTAGCCAAAACCAAAACCAGCATTTGCCACACTCCTCCTTCTCTCCCTGCACTGGCCCAGCAGAACTTTCTCAGGTTTGTTTGCTCTCTGATCCAGCAGAAATTGAAGAGGGGCTCTGAAAACAAAGCCACCTTTGTGGCACCTGTCAGCAGAATTTTATTATTGTTTCCATCCTGATAGCTGTTGAGATAAAAGGAGGAGTTCTTTCAGATCACACAATGGATGTAATTTAATAAGTGATCAACACAGTGGTGGTGAGCAAAGAATTCGTACTGTTCTTTCTCCTCCCTTTCCTTTGTGGCAAAGTCATTTATCTCTCATCCCTCACAATTCCCAGTGTTGATTCTTGCCTGGCCAGGGAGCAAACAGCAGGTGCTGGGCAGAGCCACGTCCCCCACTGCGGCCACAGAGGATGGCTTGATGCCTACCTGAATCAGGAGCTCTTCTGGAAAGCAAAGATGATTTTCTGGAAACAAAAAGAATTGAGGTTTGCACATTCATTTTGCTTCTAATCAGTGATTATATCTCTTCCTTTATGTATCTCTGCAATAAAAAACTGCAGTATCTGGCATCCTCCCGTGAGAAGGATGCCACGACCTGTTCTTTTAGCATCATCTGAGACCCTTCACCCTCAGAAACGAAACAATAAACCCCATTTTAGCCTCCTTACTGAAGGAAGCCAAGTGCTGACAGTTCAGCTATGCATGTGAATTATAGGAGCAATTGGATGGAGACAAGCACCAGATTTACAGCTGGAACAGCAGCATCCGCACAGCTCCGGGGCTCCCGTTTTCCACCCCGATCCAAACACCATCTGCCTTTGCCAGAGCCTGGGAGAACAGGGTGTGATTCAGATGTCTTCCTCCGTGTCCTGCCACCTCATAAAACATGCCTGAATGAGAGCTCCCTGAATTTCCTACCAAGTTTCCTCATTTTGAGGGTTTCAGGAGCCAGATTTACCTTATCCAAAGGCGCTTTTGGCCCCAAGGCCTCCAGATCCAGCAGCAGGAAAGCACTGCTGACATTCCACAGTAACACCTCAGCAGTGGGAAGGTTCTGAAGGTCCAAACATCACTGAACTATTACCCAGGAAATCAGGGACCGAGCCAAAAAACTGAACTCCTGCGGAGGTCCAAAGGTAACCCGGGACAGAGAGCAGCTGAACCATTCCGAGGCAACAGGGAAGAGCCTCCCATCCCTACAGGAGAGCTGCTGGATGTGTCAGTATTGTGAGAGATGGGTAAACATGGCTGAATAAAACCAGCTACCTCGGCTTCTGGTGAGCAGACCCTGGCTGAGACCAGCTGGGCTTTCAGGTGGAAGCTGCTGCCAAACCACAGAATCCTCGAATGGTTTGGGTTGGAAGGGACCCTAAACGTCATCCAGTCCCAAGCCCCTGCCACGGGCACCGACACCCCCCACTGTCCCAGGCTGCTCCAAGCCCGTGTCCAACCTGGCCCTGGACACTTCCAGGGGCAGCCACAGCTTCTCTGGGCCCCCTGTTCCAGGGCCTCCCCACCCTGACAGGGAGGAATGAAACGATGCAGCTCAGGTTAGGGTTGGATCTCTGACTTGCCTTCTTTTCCCTCCTGCAGGGCCAGGCACACCCCAGGCTCCCCGCAGGCCATCCCGGGGCTCTGCTGGCTCCCAGCTGATCCCCTCGGGCCGCAGATGATTCCCATTCATGGCAACTTGCGGCGGGGCCAATTTTGGAATCATTTTGGGCGCTGCAATACTTTGTTTGCCCGCACACATCAGTCTGTTCACTCCCAGCACGCCGGGAGAGCAATCTGCATAGGAATGAAAGGGAAATGGAGACAGGCTCTGCCGTACAGATGCTCACAAAATTGCCAGAGCTCTGGATCCAGACAGTCAGAAGACATCGCATCGTTCCCCTGATTTATCTCATGTTGTTCCGGCCAGAGAAAATAAAACCTTAAATAATTCCATCATTTTTGATGTCCGGCCTTTTATGAATTCCAAGGGACATTTGTGGGAACGCTTCCCACTCAGCTTCTAATTTGATGGAGGTTATTTGAAACATGTTGAATATTTTTTCTCCCTTTACAAATAAAACAGCCCCTCCAGGAGGATGTGGAAATAAATAGCAAGCAAGGGAGATGAACAGGAAACTTTCACTCACAAGGCAAAGATAGGATTTTTCACACTATCCTTTTTTCCCTCTATGGAATGATGAGCCCTGCAGCAGGTATAAGCGCATGAGGAATAATCCTTGTTTGAATTCCTCTGTTAATCTGAGAGCCAAGGGCTGGCAGATTGAACTCTGACAGCAGAGACGACCCCTGCAGGGACACAAACACCGTGGCCTTGCCAGGTGTGAGGCACCCCGAGGACGGGATGAGCCGGAACAAAGCGGGAGAGTCCCCGGAGGAGACAAAGCGCCGCTCTCGGTGGTGAGCACAGGGACAATTCCAACCCCGTTAGCTCCAGCAGTCAGGGCTTCTCCCGAGGCCACGGCAAGGAAGTTCTGCTCTGAAGGAGACAGACACACTTGGAATGTGGGAATACAAGTCCAGGTTCTAGAGGGACAAAGCTCTCCTAAAAGGAGGGAAACAAGGTGGGGACACCTTCCACTAGATCTGGTGCTCCGTCCAACCTGGCCTGGACACCTCCAGGGATGCCACAGCAAGAGCCCTGCCTGTAAAGGACCACAGTTTAGGCAATGCTTGTACTTCCTTTCTTTTCACTTCTGTTAGGACACCCCATCCATGCAGATGATCATTCCCCAAAAACCTGGAGGAAGTACGTCAAAGCATTTTCCACAGAACAACAAAATGAACAGATGGGCGAAAGGGTTTCGACCCCTAATTCCCCCAAACCACTCGATGACAAGGGGTTTTGTTTCCCTGAGCAGGTCCATTGTCTATCGATGGCGAGGGTTTTGCAGCCACCCAGGGGGGTGTTGGCCACCACCTCAGCTCCCATGGCTCCCTCCCGGCTCCGCCGCCTCCCACACGGCGCTTCAAAGATGGACAGAGCACACGCAGGGAACCTCACTGGGAGAATCTAAACACTGCAGATATCCATGGGATCCATAATTAAGGTGCTTCAGACAATGCACAAACAAGGCTACTCGTTCCTTCCACCAAAGTTCAGCAATTTGGTCGAAACGTGGGGTTTCAGGTGCATTTTCTGCAGTGCAGCCCTCAGCTTACTCAGCATGACACTTCCTTGGGATTGAATTCAAATGCAGAGATTGATTCTGGTTTAATCTTCAGAGCACACAGAAAAAGGGAAAAACCAGTAACCTATGTTAAGCCCTCATTATGCCTAGATTTAAATAAGTTCTTAATATATTTAGAGAGCAGTGGAGGAATGTTTTAACAGAAATTTTTCCATCTGCTCTACTGGGAAGCAACAGCAATTAATTTTGAAAATATTTATAAATTTTGCTTTGCAATTACTCCGTGTTTTGGAATTATTTGTAACCTATTAATTTCTGTAAATATTGATTCTTAGAGATGGTGAATTGGCTATCCATTGAGGAAAAAAAAATTGCTTTTCCTCATTCATGCAGCCACTCTTAAAAAGAAAACCTCTTCAGAGAGGGAATCCCAGGATGGTTTGTGTTGGAAGGGACCTCCAAGACCACCCAGTTCCCAGCCCCTGCCATGGGCAAGGACTTTCCACTATTCCAGGTTGTTCTATCCAACCTGGATGGACACTTCCAAGGATGGGGCACAGAGGGAATAACAGAGGCAGCTGCTTCCCTGGTTTTGCCCTGGGTCTCATATCCCTGGAGCTGGTCAGGCTCCAATTCACAGGCTCACCACACTGCTCCCAGCACTCTCAGACAGGGAAGGAGGGATAAGCCTAACCTGGAACCATTCATCGTGCTCCGGCACCTCCAGAATTTAGACAGTGACCCGATGGCAAGTACCCTTGTCAAGCTGAGACAGAAAACCCCTAATAAACCTGGATAACACACTGGGAAGCAGAGGAATTTGTTCACCCTAAGCTTCACCCCAGGATGTGCAGCCCTGTGGGTCCTGAGTTACTCTGGGTACTGCTGGAAGTCTCCACGAGGCTTTTGCCGTGGGCAGTCCCGCTCCCATCCCGTTTATTCCAGACGGATGCTTTGACAGGGTTCCATCACCCCCCGTGGGGCCCTGACAAGCAAACGGGCTCCATTTGAAGGGAGAGCAGCAGGAAGCATCCCGCAGCCCGGGCCGCTCGCTCTCTCTGCAGCTCCCTTTTCCAGGCACGCCCCTGGCAGTAAGGCAGACTGTCATCTTTCTGTCACGGCTCTGTCAGCTGCCTCCGGGGAATCGGAATCGGACGGAAAGCGCAGCTCTCACCAGCAGGCATCGGCACGGCCCTCCTCCTGCCTGACAGCAAATCCCCAGATCTTCCAGGCGGGTTGATTATCCCTATCAGAGGTGTCTCTGTCGTGCAGGCAGTGATCCAGGGAGCAGGAGGGATGCGGTGACACTCCGAAGGACGGCGGCAGGCTGGGGAATGAGCTGTGGGTCAGTGCACGGGACACGTTTCTCCTCATTTGTACACAAGCTTTGACTTTGGCCACTTAATTTCTCTGCAAATAAAGAGACTGAAGGCACTCTCGGGTGTCAATCCCCACTGTCAAACAGCTACTCCACAGTAACAATCCCAGCAGCGACCAGGGCTATGGCTGGACGGGGCTTGGAGCAACCTGGTCTAATGGAAGGTGTTCCTGACCGTGGCAGGGGCTGGAACAAGATGAGGTTTAAAACCCCTTCTAACCCAGACCATTTTAGGATCCTACAAGAAAAAGCTTTAGACCATACTCCAGGAAGAAATGCAAATATGAGTTCAGGCACATAAATATTCCCCACAAAGGCACACACCTCCTGATGTTTTAACCAACCCTCCCCAAAATCATCAGGCACTTTGCTCCAAACAGACTGTGAGGCCACCAGACCCCCCTGGAGCACATGGAGTGGCTGTGGAACATACGATAGCAATAGAAAATAGCTGCAATATCTGAAACTCTGGTCATTTTGGGAGACCTGCCAAAGCACTCCGGCTCGGAGCTCCCACCTCATCCATCGTGAGGGCCTTGTCTACAAGGCAGCACCTGTGGCAGATAAAAATCCCTGACGGCGTTTTACTTTCCAGAGTGCCATCCATCCTGAGCAAATGAACCTTTTTCCTACAATCCATCCACTCCAGCTCCAGGATGTGGCAGAACACTTTGTAAGCAGGGACGTGACCAAAACCATCTCCCACGGCAAAACTGCCCCGTTCCCTCAGCCACCAACACCCCCAGGGCTCCCCTTCCTCGAGCAGCACAAGATCCATGGCCCGTGTTTGGATTTATTTATGTGCCAAGTGCCTTTCCTGGTACATCTTGTGTGGGAGGAAGAGCGATTAGAATGACTGCTGCAATTGAGGAGCACAGTCCATTCGACTTCTTTGTCATAACCGGGAATTCTGACAAATCATTTTTCCCCAAGCTTCTGGCTGGTAAAGTGATTTAAGATATCAGGATCCCAGACAAGCAGGCTAAGAAAGGTTTTTTCCCAGCACAGCCCCTCTGCATCACTGTTTATTATGCACTTCGTTTACTCGGATCTACAGCTAATACTGAACCAAAGCTCAAAGCCTGTGAAAGTCACATTTCCCTACACGAGCAAGGCAAATTTGGCTTGTCAGAAGCACTTTCTTCATCCCTATCCAGCAGCATTCCACCTGGGCTATCCTCGCTTCCCTTAGAACTATTGGTCTTGTACTATCTCTTCTCCAACCTACAGATAAAGTCAGAGCAAGATATTTCATGCATTTTCTTTCCTGAAGATGAAGAGGTGGCACTATTCTCTGTGCCACCTGGATAACACCTGGATGTCTCCAAGGCTTTTCTCCAGCCGCACCAGCTCCCACACTCTTTAACCTCCTCCCTGTAACTTTTTCCACGACTTCTGTCTATGCCACAGGGGATCTCTTACCTCTTTGTGCATCTTCATAAACTGGACGTGTCCACTGCAGTGGAACCCCAGGAAACACAAGGCAGAATGACAAGGCTGCAAACCCATGTGCTTAATTTCACAGCCCAGTTCCCCGACATGGAAGACAGCCCTGTCTCCCTCGTGCATCCTCCAGCCTCGCAGGCCTACGGTGTTCAGCAATTTATATTCATCAACCACCTGACACACATTTTTATGGATTTAACTTCCAGCCTGGAGCCTATTTTAACATCAACAGACAATGCAGAAGTTATTAAAAGCTCTAAACCCTCCCTCTGTCCCTGCAGGTAACCAGCATCCTCTCACAGTGGTTTAATACAGACACACAGTACCTGCACCCAAAACATTTGGGATTAGCTTCGGAAGGGTGAGGATTTGGGGAGTACCTCCACTGGAAACAGCTGCAGCAGGAGAATATAGTCTCCTGGGTTCTCTCTACCTTTTCTATCCTCTCCCAGATGCTACCACAGACCTACAGCTTTGCAGCTCCTGCCTTTGCAAGGCAGGTTTTTTTAACAAGCTAAATGCTGCTCTGAGTGGAAGTCAGTCCCTGGAGCACCAGGATACCCCCAGGATATGTTTTCACCTCCTTGCTTTTCCTATGTGTATATAAGCAGTCAAAGAGCATGGCCTGGTACAGGTAAACATCCCACCATATTAAAGAAGGCTGAAGCAAAAATCATTGCTAGAACAAAGCCACATATTTAAAACCTGTTCACTGGGAAACGGGTCCTGGGGGGAATCACAGGAATCATCCCACAGCATACTGCAATGATATGGCACCATGGACTGTACATGGTTTACAGGGAAATAGGAAGTTGGAATTCAACTCCTTCCCTTCCCTGAGGGGCTGATTCATCTCCACTGATGAAAAAAGACCAGAGGTGCTCAAACTATAAAACCTGGAGTGCCTTTCCCCTATTTGTGGATTGAAATGCATCTGAAATCTCAAAAGAATAATTCCCATGAGGAGCGAGGTCAAGCCAAGCAAAATCCCTTTTCAACCTTTCAAGCACTAACTTGCTCTTTAATTTCTTTTTAAATCTATTGCAGAATCCATTTGAGTTGAAGATGGATGTCAGAGCAAAGCCATTAAACAATGCCAAGGATGCTCTGAACAACCTCCAAAGTCGCCTTGAGGAGGGTCAGGGTGTTAATTCATCAGGAACTACATTATTTGTGATTTCTGCCGATTTCCACTCTGTGACTCATTCGTACCTTTCCTGAGTTGGGGATGCACCGAGGAAAGGAATACACTGAACTCTCAAATTAGCAACTATTCTTAAGCACTTAGTAACTGATTATATAACTTACTCCATACAATCTACACGAACCTTGAAAGGGAAAATGTGTGGACAAAATGTGCTCATTTCCCACCAAGGAAGGGACCGTATCCCTCCATTAAAAAAAACCCAAAAAACAGGAGTTTAAAAACATTCCCAATTCTCAAATTCATCTTTGAGAGAGAAGATGCAGCAGAATCAAGGGTTAAGATATGACCTTGCAGACCTTAAAATTATCCCTGCCTAAGGTCACCCTTGTTTGGCAAGGCTCAGATGAGAGAAACTGGTGCCTGGGGGTTATGTGTGCACCCATACATGTTATTCCCACATCCCAAACAAATCCCTGCCTGCCCATTCTGGCTATAATTTTATATCACATTTCCCTTCCATCGCTGACTCCTTTCACAGCTGCACTTGCAGCCAGATTTTCTTTCCCTCAGGTTTAAAGCCGAGGAGGGGCAGCAGATTAGGGAAACAAGGCCCATCCTCAGCACAGCGCAGGGGTGCAATTTCATCCTGAGATGGGGCAGCTCCACGTGAATCCTGCCTTTGTGCTGGGGGCACCAACGGGAACCTCTCCCCAGCCCCTGAATCACCCCCTTGTGCTCGGTTACAGACGGCACTCGGTGCTATCCAGCTCCTGGCAAATCTGCATCTCTGGAGGCACTGGGAAGGAAAGCCAGGGCAGGGCTGGAGCTGCAGCAGTGTGACTTGGCCCCACTTTGGCAGTGGTGGCACCCTTCAAGCCTGCAGACAGTATTTGCCAGGGAGATTTCCTATAAAGTAGAGCGATTTCCCATTCTCCTAAGGAAAAATAAATATTACCCTTCTCTTTTTCCCTGGCAGATTCACGGCCAAGAGTTTTGCTCCTGACAGCAGAGGCCTGGTTCTGTCTTCAGAGCCTTGCACAACCCAGATGTAAATGTGGGAAATTAGTGGGAAAACACATCTCCCAAACCACAGGGATCCTTGGGGACAAGGTAGCACGAGGAAACTCGATTTAATACAGAGATCAAGGAACAGGGATGAGGAAAAGGATTCTGCAGAAGGGCTCAGATCCCAACTGCATTATCTAATAATAACAACTTATAATAAAGAACACCTAACATCCAATAAAACCCCTTCCCAGGGAGGCAGCTGCGGCTCTCTGGGAAATGCCGAAAACGTCTCTGTGCTTCCCTTCTTTCGTTGTTTTCTTTTTTTGGGGAGGGGATATTTGTTGGTTGATGAGGGATTTGCGAAGGTGGCACAGCCCCGAGAGGCAGCATTTTTCCCAAGAAGCAGGATGCTTCCTCCCGGCTTGCCGGGATCGTGACACCAGGTGGCAGCACAGGCCCAGCCATGGACTGCAGCGGGAGGGGGGAAAAAAAAGATAAAAAAGGAAAAAAAAGCGGTGGATGTCTAACAGGCTGCCTTGCAGGGAAAGCAGCTCTGCTCAGGAATACCTCCAATGGGATGCTCCAGCTCCCAGTCCTAGGAAAATCAGCCCAAGATGCCAAAGGGCTGCCACAGAGGGCAGGGATACATGGACACAAGTGTAGGATGCTGACACACCTACAGGGATGCACACATTTGTTATTCCTCCTCAACCCCTCAAAAACCCCAAAATGATCTTATTTCTAACCAGAAACATGCATTACTGTAAATTTCAAATAATGCCATAAACTGGGATTTGGGGTCTCAAGTTGGAAGCATCAGCCAGGCTGAGCAGCAGAGTTTGATTTGGTTTAGGCCTTTGAAACTGCTTTTTAAAAGCAAAGTTGGGCACTTTCTGAGGAAAGCCATCCTTTGAAACAGACGAAGTAAAGGTAATTCTGGGAAACACAGAGATACCTCCCAGGCAAGAAATGCCTGAAAGTGAACTGGAAAGGGTTTTCCATTCCACATGTAAGCCAAGAGAGCCTGCCTGCAAGTTTATCAAGCTCCAGGGTGAAACTAAGAAGCATTTTCTTCCTGTCATCAAAAAGCCACCAGCCTAAATCACAGAACCACTTGGGTGGGAAGAGACCATAAAACCCATCTGATTCCAACCCCTGCCATGGGCAGGGACACCTTCCACTAGACCCAGCTGCTCCAAGCCCCATCCAACCTGGCCTTGGACATCTCTTCATTCTCCTGGCCAACTTCCCCTTTATACCTTTACAGTTTTGCCTCACAGAATAATTCTTTGGCTAAAATCCCTTCCCAGGCCCTTTCCCTCCCCCTGCTCCATTGCTGTGTAACCACAGCTCCTCCCAGCCTTTGTCTATGGGAGAGACTGAACGAGCTGGGAATTGGCCTTTCCTTCCCTGAAATCCATACCTCAGGTGCCAACAAACCGAGGGGTTCAGGGATGCTGAGAGCAAAGAGCAGCACTCAAACAAGTGAGTGAGTGCTGGAGCAGCCTGTCCAGAGAGGGCTGGGGAGACTCCTTCCCTAGGGATGTTTAAAACCATCTGGACATAATGCCCTGGGGAGGGCAACTCCTGTCGAGCAGGGTGGTTGTGTCTTGGTATTTCTCACAGAGTGAGGCAAAGTATTAGGAGAAAAATGCAAATAAAAGCAGTGAGGAGAGCGAGGGAGCAGCAAATGCTTCAGTGGTTATGGGAATATTGGTGTTCAGCTCAACTGAACTTCCCCAAAAATGTCAATAAGAACTGCACTGGCTCGCATGACTGGTCCCTTGCCATGGGTAATAATCTCTCCCACCACACCTGACACACCTTTCCATGGCCCTGCACTGGGCAGGGACTGCTCAGTGTGCTCACACAGCTCCAGCCCTGAGAACCAGCTGCTCTCTACCAGGAATTTTCTGAGCTGTGCAGATCTGGGAGGCTGAAGGAATTCTCTCTTGGCACCCAGACCATCCATGGGCACTGAAGGGGGGCTCCAACCTGGCCTCCATTTTACACAGATCATGGTGGTTCAGGTAATTCACCCCCAAATAGAGTTCAATTCATAGGCTAAAGGCTTGAGAAGTCAGCCTTTGAAGAAAGACCAGAATTACACATTTCTTAAATCCCTCCAGCCTGAACATTGATATTTTACCTTGGCTTGAACGGCTGCCCTCTGGCTGCCACCCACACAGCTCCTTTATTCCCCACTCCCATAACTGGTTTGTAAACGTTTCCCATCGTGGTGTGAGAAAAGGGATCTCTCATCCCAGCATCTCCACCTTGAGGGCTCCTGCATGGCCCAGGGCACTTGCCTTCTCCTGCATCCCAGCCAGGAGCACGAGGTAGGGATGTGAGAGGGCAGGAGATGAGGAGCCCCCACACAGAACATCACCCAAGATCAACCAGCAAGTGGTGGGAACAGTCCTTCCTGTCCTGGAGCAGTATGGGGAAAACTCAGAAGAGACAACCATTAAATAGCCTGGCCAGAGCAAGGCCACAGGGGTCACCTTCTGGGCAGGGCAATGACCTGAAAAAGGTGAAGGACACAGCAGGAGCACAAGGCAGAGCAGGCACCCACCACCGTGAGGGGGGACAGCCCCAACATGAGATCCTGAGGAATTCCACTAACAAATTCCTCAGGCCATGGGATGGATAAATAAAGGAGAAGGTCACACACTTGCCCTTCCTCCCTCACTCCTTAAGAATTCGCCGTGTTTTCCCTCTGCCAACACACCGAGGTGTGCCCTCACCAGGGAAGCCACCCAGGTGGACAGGTGGTGACTCCTGCGACTCAAGGAAGAGCGTCCAGCTTTCCCAACCTTTCCTCCCACACCCAGGAAAAGCAGGACTGCCCAGAAACTGCCCGTAGTAACACATCTGGTGAAATGGTTTGGGGCTGTGGGATATTTTCTGAAGATGAAGAAATTATCTAAGAAACTAGTAGCAAGAAAGCTGGTGACAGATCTGGGCATGATAACCCGCCCTAAAGTTGCTCTTACGTTATTTGATCAGTGATAACAATTTGTTACTTCTAAAAAGTTGTTTTACCTCTAATTTTACTTTAACCCTCTAAACTAAAAGCCCTTTTTATACTCCCCCTCCCTTTTAATTGATGTAATTTTAATTTTATACATCAATCCCATCTGCCTCCCATGGATAGACTGAAATGCTTCCTATTGTTACCTTCAGATGCTCTTCTCTTTACAGCCACTAAAGGCACACTTAAAACACAAAAAACAAAGCAAAATAAAATCGAAGAAGCCGATGAATCTTTCAGGAATCCCAAATGTCACACACAGATGTGGATTCATTTGCCTTTTTGGGAAAAGCATGGAATACAGAGTCCTGTCCCTCATTACATGTCATTTCTCACCCCCTGGTTTCTTCACTGCTTCATCTGCTGTTGTGAGGCTGAAAGAGACAAACAGGGAATGACCTCGGGTTTATTCCCGTGGGGTTATTCTTAACCTGGATCTTCTCACCGGCTTTGTTTGTGGTGCAGCTCCACATGGAGATGTGTCGGCAAAACTGAGGAGCCATTTGCAGTCCACGGCAGGAGCGGTGGCCAGCAGGAACGAGTCCTTAAACAAAGCAGAATGGATGAAGCTCTTGTACCTGAGCAACACAAACACTGGGATCCAGGGAATAAACTATTCCCCTTGCTGTACCCAACTACCAATCACACTCCAAGTTATTATCATTTCTTCTAAAAAACGAAGCTGTAGCACTTTTTTTTTTTCAGTAAAAGTAGAGCATATTTTAATTCACGCGTCTCCTGGTCGCGCTCTTCTCGGCGCCACCGAAAGACCCAACACTGCACCTTTTCCCAGAGCAGAGGCTGCAGAGCCAAAACCAACAAAAAGCTAAATAAACATTTCTTTTACCAAGAAGCTCATGGGTGAGGCTTGAAGCATTGAAAGGTCTTATCTGCAGTGAAATCCAATGTCCAAACGTAAATCTCGGCTTGGAAACGTTCCCTGGGGCGAGGCCGTCTCCACCCAAGAGCCAACAAAGGCCAGGCAGGACATGCAGGATACACAGGAGCCTTCCACACCAGCAGAACTGGGATGGAGCTGCTGGAGCAGCTTCTAGCAGAGTTAAGGTGTCTCCAGGTGAGTCATCCTGGAAAGCAGAACCAGGAGGGCAAGGAAAATGCCAAGAGGGCTTTGGGAAAGTAGCAAATCAACACCTGGAAAATTCAGAAAGTTACACACAGTAAAAATGCTGCTGAGAAAGCCTCCCAAAAAGGGAGGATATATAGAAAAATAGGCATAAAAGCATAAAAAAGCAGGGCACAACAGAATAGAACCTCTTATAAATACAGGCAAACATGCTAAGTCCTTAAGAAACTCTATTTTCTCTATATATTTGCTGTCTCTACTAAGTTTTCCTCGTTGGGCATCTCCCGGAGCTGAAAACTCTTCCCTCCTTGCTATAAATCTCACAGGAACAGAAAACAAGAATTTATTCAAAGCCTCTGCCTGGGATTATCACATACCTGCTGCTTCATTTCAAGAAGCAAAGAGTTGTTTGTGTTTAGAATAAGAACAATTTCTTCCCATCAGGCTGTCATAGGAATTCAGTGCATCTTTCTACAGTGAGCTTGGAAAATGACCAGGTGAGCTTTGGGGAGCACAAAAAACAAACAGACACATCCCAGAGGATGCCAAACACCTCAATGCCAACTGCAGCTCATGTCCACCAAGTCCCTAAAAAGTACAAGCATCCTTCTGACCTTTGCCCCTTCTAGTTTTGAACACCTGCTCTAATTCTGCATTTTCTTTTAACACCAGCACACACAAACACATAAAATGCTGCTAATATCTCTCCCAAGTTAATTATTACACAGCCCAGCTGGTGCAACACCGTGGCAGGAGGAGCAGGACAAGGAATTCTTCCTAATATGGAAAGAAACATCTCATTGTCACCTCCAGGATTTCCCAATCCCAGCTTCAGCCCTTTGTTTTCCAAAATTCAAGGTTCACTCTAACAGAGAACATGGCCCAAATACATTTATGTATTTGTGTATTTAGCTAAGCTCCTTACAAGTAACCCCCCCATTTCATGAGATCTGGCAAGACTTTTTCCCTAACCAATTAAACCTGTAGATACTAAATTAAAATTTTGACTATCAGCTTGTTCCAAGTGATTGTTAAGTATGCAGGAATGCAGTAAAACATTCCTAATAATATAAAGCTCTGGTGGAATCAGCATGACAAAACCATGAGGGAAACAAGATCAACAGATGTGCAGTAAAGTATCTGTGTCTACATTACTAACAATACAGAAATGTACAGAAATTGAGATTATTTCAGTCTCTTGATCTGGAATGAAAGTGTCTATAGGTGTTTCCTGCACTTAAGAGCATTTGGCTGCCAAAAATCTTGGTGCTCATCTGCAGAAGTTGAAGCCTGTGTTGTTTCTTACTATTAACTATTAACTAGTAACTATTCCCCACCAGCTCTTACCCCCAGAGATACCACTATTTCATTTAAGTATAATTATACCAGCATTTAACAATTAATGCTCCATGCAGCGCAATTCTGCCGAGGCAAAGACTGCCCTAAGCACTGCTCAACCTTCCATCCCCTCCAAGTATGAGTGCCACAATCTTACCTCTCCAAGTTTTGTTTCATTACAGAGTAACCAGGAATGCCCAACATAATGTGATTTTTCATTTTACAGTGAAATGAGACTCAGCATTCGCTGGCTTCTGATTGAGAAAACACACGGACATCCTTAAATAAATCAGGTTTGTAACTTTCAAAAGGTGTAATATTCTCATTAGGGTAAGGCCCAAGTGTGGTATTTCCCAATCAGTGGCAGAGTGCTGTCTTAGAGGATGAATTCAGTTTAAGTGTCTTCTCTGTTCAATTGCTAAGTAACTAATATTGATCAGAGGGGTCAATGTTCTAAAGCTTCAGTCCTGACACCGTGGTGCAGTCTGGAGATGCACATGTATTTTTAAACCCTTTTTTTCCACATTCCTTCAGCCATCTGGCTGATTTCAACACTGGCTGGGGCCCAACAGCAATCACAGCTCGATTCTGTGTCTGAAACACAGGAACAAATTGCTTGCTGTGGCAAAGGGGGGATTGAAATTACCACAGTCACAGCTCCTGCGTGAACTCAGAAGAAAGCTGAAACACGACAGGTATTTCTAGAGATGAGGTGGACCAGACTCATCAGGAATTTGGCAATACAATTAACACAGCAACTGCCTCTTCTTGCAAAAGAATTGCAGCATGTCTGTACCTACAGAGACTACTCAAGAAATTCATCATCTCATCTAACATCACTGTGAAAAACCTTTCCAGCCCTGCTTTTGAAGTGATGAGTTTACCACGTACAGGAAAACAACAAAACAGAAAACACTGTGCCAGGTACGTCACATCGACTTAAAAAAAAATCCAAATTGCTTTTAAGAAGCATATTTAACCATTTTCTCTTTGGATTCAAAGCTCCTACAGGAAATCTATCTAGACTCACAAAAACCAGCAATATTTTTGATTTAAAATACCTATCACGCACCACAGAAAATACTGAGAAGAAAAGTTGCGTGTATCCCAATAAGCATCCACATTTACATACACACCCACGGTGGGTACTTCGAGACAACCAGCAGTCAAGTTGAACAAAAACATACTTCCAACAACAGAATTTCTCTATTAAATCCATGTTTATTGCTTAAGTTTTATCACAGTGGAGATTAAATTATGCTTAATCATCCGGTCAGTGCTTTTGTACCTTCTTTAATGCCAAAAAACCCCCACATTTTAAACCAAGTCATTCATACACTCGAAGTCTTCTCACCATCCCACCATTCATCGCCTCTGTGTGCTCCTGTAGTTGCCACGGGCTGCGAGATTGTAAAAAGGTATAGCTAAGAGGCTTATATTTATAATACCATTTTTTTTTTTGCTTCAAGTATTCAGAGAGCAGCACGAGGAGCTGCCCTGCGTTATTAGAAACATATCTGCACTGTTATTTATTGCTGTAGGACCGAGGCTCCTGATGGAATGGTGATGAAAATATTGCATCACTGTGTATGAAGATGAGCTCAGCATCCCGTCATCATCCCAACTCCTCCCATGTTAGTGAGCGACACAAGGCAAAAAACGGGCTTCCCTCCTTTCTCTTTCAGCCACGGGACCTCGAACTACAAATAAATAAAGCGTACACTCACAACGTGTGTAGTGCAAATCCCAAGTAAACAGAATGACGTGGAAATAAAACTCATAGTTGCCAACTTTGGTTCGGGGAGGGGGGGGGGCAGCGATGATCCCACGCCCGGCATTCCCGCCCCGGGAGCGCACACCACCGCCAGCATCCCGTGTCGGCGACAATGATTGAAGGAGATTGTTGGAGGCAGGGGGGACACGGGGCCACCTCCGCACGCCAGGTGGCCAGGCCTCAACCCCACCCATCCCAGCAGCCCCGGGCAGGACGGCCGGACACCGCCCGCGGCGCGGAATTCCCATTGGCAACTATGTGGAACATGGATTGCGTGGCCCAGACTAATAGAAGGTAATATTTCTGTTTTTCCAGATACAACCATTGAAAGAGAACATCTACAACATTGCGATTCAGAAAGAACTTAATGAGAATTAACAGGTAAGACATTCAACTCTGGGGGATGCGGGGGGAGCGCTGTGTGGGGGTTGTTCCCTTCAAAACAAACCCCAAGGAGTGGTTCGAGTCTGCACAGCTCTGGGCCATTACAAAACCTTCTGCACTAAGCACAGGGCTAAGTTTTTATAAGTTCTTTGTTGTTGTTGCTGTTGGTTTCACTTATTTGTCTTAATTATGCAAATCTACTTCCCACACAGCCGTATTTGGAACTGAAATAAGACTCCCTAATATTTTTGTGGCATAAATTCTGAATGCAGAGAAAGGCGACAAATAAAATTTTGTCTCAGTTAAAGTTAGGACACACTGTAGACTTGCTCAGAACCCTTTTTCTCCAAAGTATTGGTAGCGAGCAGAAGAGTCATGCAGCTTTATCAGTAAAACGAGTACATATTTTTTGCCATTTTTCTTCAGTGCTCATTAAGATTATTTCTTTTTTTTAAACGTCTGTGTTCAGTCCACAACTTGCTATTTCTTGCATAAAGACTGGGGGAAATCACTTGTGTTTTAAACAGCATTTTTACAGAACAGGTTGAACCTTCCACAAAGGAAACACAGAACTAGCACTAGAGAGTTCGCTCAGCTAAAAGGATGGAGATATTAAAATAATAAAAAAATAAAAAGGAGAACACCTCTGCAAATAAGAAGAAACCTCTCCTCATTTGGGACATACACTGAGCTTTTAAAAGCTGAAAATTCATAAATACGGTCATTGTATAGAACTTTAGAGAATTAAGGCTTCTAAAAACTTCAGTGCCAAAATAACCTCTCTGCATCAGTATTAAGAATAAAATATTTTCCATTTTAGGTTGTGCTTGCCTTTTTTTTTCTTTTTTTTTTTCTTTTTTTTTTAAAGACTTCTCTTAGTTCCGTAGAATTTTGTCACATAATATTACATACTGAAGGGGAGTGTTAGAACTGCTTATTGAGGTTTTAAGTAGTTGTTAGACTAAGTTACAGCGATAAAATTCGATTACTGATCTGATTCATTACTACTTTACACGGGGCTGTTGGCTCATTTCACCTTTTTTTCATGCTTAATGTGGCCGTTTCTTCTATACTTGCCATTGGGGATGCCGTTCTGGTAGTGTCCATTAACAGCGCTATGTTTGTCATTGGACCAGAGATGCTTGCTCTGCTTGCAGATTAATTTTGCCATCCTGGCCAGGACATAGTAAAGTAAGGCAGCACCCACTAGCAGGACCAAGGCAATATCCAGTAAGAAATACTGAAAGAGGGAGATGCTGTAAACAGCGGCACGAAGGTGCTGGGCTCCGTTGTGGCGCAGGATGTAATTGATCCAGTACACAGTCCGGTTCACGGGGTGTCCAGGCTGGTCCTTGTGGATCTCCGACAGCCGCCGCGCCCGCTGCCGGTAGCTGGGGGCAGGAAAGCAAACAAGGCAAGAAAGGAAAAGCTGTCATCTCGTGTCATTGTGCAACCCAATTGCCAGAGAAACGCGGAACGGTGAGAGAAACCCGGCGTTGATTTTGCAATAAAGCGTTTCCACCCTGGTCCAGAGTTTCGCCCAAAACTTTTGGGTCTTCTCCCTGCCAGCCGATCCTGTCAAATTCTTCCTCTCCTGTCTGCAGGGTCGATGGGTTATTTACACAGGACTTGCCTTTACACCAAGGATAATTGCACAAGGGGAAGGTGATGCAACTCATGTTATCGAGTTCGTTATCAACATTCCTCCTCTCTGCCACTGCCCTGCTGCCTGGTCCTGACAGGAATCTCCTTTCCCAGAAAGGCTCCCATGAAAGCAAGAAGCACCAACAGCACCACGCTCCAATATTAGGACTAGCCCAATACAATACACTGCCAGCTAACACCTCACTGGTTTTAATCTGGATGTGAGAGGTATTATGAGCCAGAACAGGAAAAGAGCACTTTAAATATTATTTTTTATAACAAAAATCATAGAACTTAAGTGTCACTCTTTCTGAATACCTCCCCCCCACTTTAGCTACAACCCAAACCATGTACATATATCTTGCTCCAGGCCTTGCAGGCAGCACCACAGCCAGACTGCTCATGTGGAGTAATCAAGACAGACACAAAGGGACCTTGGTCTGCAACACAGAATAAGTCAGGACATGTTTGTTTCCATAACCTCTGTGCCCTCCACATGGCAACTGCTACAAAGAGCAAGTGAGACAATTGAGTTTTGGTGCTGAGCAACGAGCCCAGCACCCACACAGAAACCTCAGCTGTTGGGTAATCTTGGGAAATGGGACAAACACCCAGACTTGCCTCAACTGTACAAACAAATAACTAAATGCAGGTTTTTTCCACTGAACAAAGGTTTGCTATCCATAATCATGCACCAACAATTGCTCATTCCATACCTGGGGTCATTAATAACTTTTACTAGGGCTTCATACAGCTCATGCTCAGTCATGGTCTTCCAGTTCAGCAGTATTCCCATTCCTTTGGCCTGCACACGGGTCATGGTATCGTAATGGTCTCCAAAGAGGGGAATGCCCACCACTGGCACCCCGTGGTACATGGTTTCAAAAATGCTGTTCAAGCCTCCGTGACTGAGGAAAGCTTTAATGTTAGAATGACCTGGAATCACAAGAGGCAAGAAGGTTACAAAATGCATTTCTATCTCCTTTATATGAAGTTATTGCAGTACCTGGGAATGACAAATTTATTACCAGGTTTCTATGACTGCAATTCAGGAAGGTAAAAATTACTGCAGCTTGTTCTGAAGTTCTACCTAAACTCACTCTGCTGAAATTCCTCATGCATTAAATCATTTCCTTATACACCGAGAGGGAGAGCAGCCAAAGCAAAGAAAATTCTCATGTGTGTGAGTCGTGTAAAATGATTAATGGAGTAATTAATATGCATTGCCTACTCCTGAGGAGCTGCAGGTGGTGACTCCAGCAGGTTTAGCAGTACACGTGAGCAAGGGGGAGCACGCTTTTGTACAGAATGTAATTTTTTAATGGCAGGATAGCTGATGTCGCGCTCCCCCTAAAGCTCCACATGCCTTATTTGAGGTTAGCAAGACCTGACAATCACAGCAACAGCCTCATGTGATGGGAAAAAGCAGCCTGCCTCAGAGCAATCCTGTAACCAAAACAAATCCACCTGCTTTAGGAGTCATCTGCCTAATTACTACATTATGGGAAATTCTCCCGCTCACACACACACTGATGCTTAATGCACCCATCGGGGCTGTCTTGGGAACACACAAACATCCAAGGACTCCCAGAAACAGTCAAATATTCTGTGGCCTCTCAGATCTGCAAGGGGCTCAGGTGCCCTTTGTCAGGGAAGAAAAAGGAAAGTAAAATATCAGGTTTCATTTTCCCCGAGAACCTGAAGCACCTCCGTTCAACAGAAAGGTTATCGGCTTGCAACACGTGCCCAGGTTCTGCTAGAGCTTTCTTGTGTTTAT
This sequence comes from Regulus satrapa, assembly GCA_013396955.1. Classification (NCBI taxonomy): domain Eukaryota; kingdom Metazoa; phylum Chordata; class Aves; order Passeriformes; family Regulidae; genus Regulus; species Regulus satrapa. The sequence goes on along the minus strand of VWZN01010086.1, from coordinate 358,506 downwards.
TAAGCAGCACTGACAGACTCCTAAAACTTATTCTGATGCTCAGTTTCATGACTCCTCCTTGAACAGCGTCTGAACTTTGGGAAAACATGAAATTCCCAATTCTCTCTTCAGATCCTAATTTAATATTCTTGCTCCATGACTGCCATGACAGAAATTATCGTGGCTTTATAATAACTACTAATTCAGTACAGTATTTTTGAAAGAACAAACTGAACTCCAGTGAGAATAAGCAATAAATAATGGAAACGGATACTCACCAAGGAGGTCATTTTGTGGTAACCATTCGATCAGCTTGGTATTGTTGCCTAAATTCCTTGGTTTGTTTCCTGAAAACCTAAACCAGTCAACATGAAATGGAAACAGTTATCAAACCCTCCAAAGCAACTATTAAAGGATAGAGCTGTTTTGTTCATTAGAGAGGACTGGAACTGCAGCTTCAGAAAGAATCACTACACATTCCCAATTAAGATACACATCTTCACAACTGGCTTGTACTTCTGTATGTCAAAAAAAAAGCCTAAATTATTTATGCTACATTATATAAAAGCAATTAATTATGCTACTGGTTTATCCTCCTTAACCAGAAGGGTATAAAAAAACTACAAAATCCCTTCACTTAGCATGGTGATATGAAGACTGCCAAGCAGTACTCGCCACTTGTCTGTCCAGCATACAGGCCCATGAGCTAAAGAAAAAAACCAACCCCAAATTCCCAGAAAACTCCAAGTTACATTTGGCTGATACATAAATACCTACTGTCTAACAGAAGACATTAAATTAAATTGTTGGGCTGGCATTAAGAAAAGCTATCCTCAAGAAAAATCCTCACAATTTATTTACTACAAAAAGGGGATTCTTCCTAAGAAGACATATTCCATAGGAAACATAGTAAAAGGACAGAAGAAAAGAAGATAAATTTGGATTATTAATTAGAAGCCAAGAAGCATTGCGGGATTCATAAGAAAACAGTGGCTCTACTCCAAACAGAAACTGATGTTGCCTTGACTACCACAGTTTCTGTGCCAGAGCCTGAAAAATTCCCATTTTTCCCATTCATTAGTGGGATTTCATCCTTGAACTACACATAGCAGCAAGGACATTCCCTAAAAAATCGTGGGGAACAGCCCACCAACACTGTTAATACAACTCCAGAGTGTGGCAGGGTCATGGATACCCACATGAGGTGTAAGACACTGAATATCTGAAATAAAATTTAAAAAATGGTTCACATGAACTCCTCCAAATTATATCAGTGATACTTGACATTAAGCAGAGCTGACTGAACAGTTTTCACATTTTTACAGGGAGACACTGCTCAAGATGATTCTTGAACTGACAATGCTTTTTTCTTATTCTGAATCCTGAAAATTTCTCTGCCTTCAATTTCTCGCAGAAGAACAAGCAAGTGGGAAAGTGAATAATGAAAGCCTGTGTTTTGCATGAAAGAGGAAAAGGGGTCTAAAAAAGTGAGGGAAAATGGAAGAAGAACAAAAATGGAGGCTTTTGATCACCAGGATTCATTTTTGAGCCCTGAGGTAGTTCCTTCATCAAGAACAGTGGCAGTATATCCCAAATGTTATCATCTTAGCTTGTTTTCACTGTCCCCAATCCTTCCAAGGATATGAACCCGAGCCTTATTCTGCCACGACAATCACTGCTTCTCCTTGTTCCCAGGATATTGCAGTAATTCCATGCCAAGTGTTTGTCAGGAGTGTCGCATCGTCTGTAACCCCCCCCCGGCAGCGTCAATTCCATCTTCTGCAACTCCGGTGCGAAACAAGCCCGCTCTAAACCCCCCCAAGTTCCTCCAGCACTGCCCTTACCTCCAGATAACCCTCTGGGGGAGCCGTGCCAGGGCGTGTGCCAGCTTATTGGCGATGTCTTCGGACAGGTACTTCACTCCAGCGCCGAAGGAGACGAGGACAAAGCCATCCTGGTGGGCGCCGTTCACCCATGCCTGGAGATCCTGCAAAGGGAAGCAAAGTTCACACACTGAACATCAAAGCACAGGAGCACACACGGCTTCAAAAAAAGCAGCTGTTGTGGTGCCTTGGTTGCTTCAGAAGCCAAGTTTCACCAATCCCAGACATTCTAGAAGTCACCGAGAACAGCGGTTCACGATTCAGAACCCAGGGCAGAGGCCACGAACAGCAAAACCCTTCCGTGTTTGTTTTAGCTTCAGTATTAACCACCAGTGGCTTAAGACAATGTGTCCCTGCTTAACTGATCTGTTGACAGCCATTCACAAGGTAACAGGCTGCATTTTTAACTCAGCAAAGCATAAATAGAGCTATCTCCTAGTATCAGCTTGGAAGCCCTGCACAGGAGGAGTGTGAATGAAGCCGGAGACTCAGCCGAGTCATTTCCAGCCCTTAGCAAAGTGAGAGTGCTTCAAAAGTCTTGCTTTGCTTTCATTTATATAAAAAGCATAAACACAACTTGAAAAAACCCAGAGCTTCTACAGATGCTGTTGGTTTTTACTGCTCAGGAAGTAAAGAAAATGTACCCTTTACTTTTTAAAGCATGGATTTAAAATCTGGGTTTTTCCCAATACAACTATTAGCAGTGGATGTGAACGAAAATACCACAATCCTACCACTGACATATCAGTCAGATGAAGAATATTTTCTGTTTCTCAGGATATGGTTTAATTCTGGTCTTGTCAAGTTTAAGCACAAGCCTGCTGAACACCAGTGCAGCAATAGGAAATGAGCAAAAAGAAAATGAAGAGCCACGCTCACAATGTGCCTCTTGTCCTGGTAATAAATAGGAGGGCAGACAGTAACGGAGTAAAGCCGTGCTATGGTATCCGAGCACAAAATCCAGCAACGTTGCACTGGGGGTTATGCACTGCTCTCTGCTAAAATGCAAAGAAAGAAAAAACCTCCATTTTCTTTAAAATCCACAGTTTGTCCTTTTCCAGTGTACTCTTTTCTTATTCATGCAAAGGGAGAAGGAGAAGGCAAAGGAGGGGAAGTGGCTCTGACCTGCCTTGAAGCTGAATCATTTATTAGGGGCTGAACTTCTGACACGAACGTTTCCAAGTGGTTTTGTGATTTATTTAAAGCTCGTCCTTGAATCTTACTTCAGGGCCTAAGGCGTAATGCAAATGTCATTATATTACAGCCACTGTAGTGCTTCATCTGCCTAGCTACATTTTGAAGTCTTTCCTATCACAGCTGCTTAAAGCTGAAGAGAAAAGAATTTTTTTTTTTTTTTTCCTGGAAAAGGCCATTCTGAAAAGCCCAATATTCACAGACCCTGGTCTTCACAGGTCTCACCTAGCCAGAGGGGCAGATTCCTGGAGGTTTCCAGAGTGCCTCCTTGACAACACCTCTCTGACAGAGGAGGAGACCAGAGGTGCTCAGGAAGCCACAAACAAGGTACTGGTGGCTGCCTCTCAAACATACAAAGCATACTTGAGTCAGAAACAGAGACAGGTGGAATATCCAGGCACTGCTTGAGCTTGCAGGGATGGGGTTTGGAAAGCCAAAGCTGAACAGGACAAGGGACCTGGCATTTAAGTAAAAGGTGCTTCGTGCTTTCTTCATTTTAGCCTTTATTGGTTTGGTGTCTGGAAACTGGTATGAAATGGGTGGGAAAACAGGATAAATAGCAAGTGTCAGGTGTGTTTTTATAGAGGAAAATCCATGGAATGGTCTACTCAGCCTCAATCTGATCCCTGGAAAGTGATGGACAATAATCCTGGATCGTCCTGGCATCAGAAGGTCCTACCTGTGATTACCTCTCCTTGGCCAGACACATGAATTTTGCTGCTGGAGATGAGCCTGTTCTAGCTGAGAACTGGCTCCCAGTGCCACTGCTCCTCTGTGCTTAATGAGAAATTCTGTGAGAATTCACACAGCAACAATTCTACTTCACTACAGAAGCACAGAGGAGGTACAAATATTTCCCTGTAACGGAATTTCTAAAACAGCATTAGAAATAATCTCCATGTATAGCAAAATACAGCTGCTAAGTACTTAGAATTTTACGTAGAAGAGTAATAATTTTTTAAAAAGTAATTTATTATGTCACCTACAGACTTGTGCATTCTGTTGTGGAACAGCAAAGCAACCTGCTCTGTGTTGTTACGGGGGTTTCATAGCCAAGCCTCTGTAATCCTTCCCTTTGAAGGCAATCCCATTACTTCAGTGGAACATGACATGGACAAAGGTGCATTTAAAATCTTCACAGTCAGGACAAGATCCTACCATCAGGCTGAAAGCATGGGATTTGTTTGTCACATTAAATGAGATTACATTTTTAAAAAAACTGGAACACAAAATAAAACAGTACCAACAGAACCTTACTATCCAGACCAGAGCTGGATGATGCCTGGCCAAAGCAGAAGCAGAGGAAGCTGATGTTGTCCTTTGAGTTTCTTTTAGAATATCAAATTAGACAGAACAAAATTCATTTTTCAGGGTCAAAACTGCCCAGTGCCAACCTCAGGAAGACCCAGAGAGTTTCATCTGAGCTTGCTGTGTTTTGACATAAACTGTAAGGTTCCTCCTTATCCCAGATTTTACCTATGCTTTATGTGGTGCTGTTAGGAATTGCTTACCCGCCCTCTGACCTGCAGCCCCTTTCCAATCTTCTTCCCCAGAGACATCACTAGTGTGCAGGGGCCGCAGAAAACCAACTACAGACTTGTCAAGACGAGGGTTCTCCCTGCACACATCTGTGCCATTCCTGGCATAAAAGTCTGGATTCAATGGGATCACTACAAATGTAGGGAGCTGGATAAAAATTAGGCAGTGGAAAACAGGGACTGCATCCTCTAAGAGCTCCCCGAGTTTGTGATCTGGATGAGCCCACTATTCTCTTAAACTTATTATAATGACTTCTGTGACAGGTTTCTAGCAGAGAATTTCTAAACAGAAGATCAAGGGAAACTGAATCCAAGTGAGTGGCATTCCCAGGCCTTGGGGTTTAAGACACATTTGAATGTCCTGGTACAATCAGCCAGGCCACGGCACAAAGCTCCAGTATTTTCTTGTATTTTGCATGTTCTTTGTGCAGTTTACAAGGTGTAGCTGTGATACCCACAGCAGATAAAGAGCAGGCTGTGCTCTTGGCACATCTCTGAAGGGGACTGAATACTCCAGCAGCTCCAGGACTATGGCTATGTGTGCCATTTAATTCTTGCATGTACGCTCCTACTGCTCACAAAAGAGGAGCTGGAAGCAATGCTCACAGAACCTGAACACTGGGACAGCACACACTGGTGCCACAGAACAATTCTGCCTGCCCACAATTTCAGCAGCCTTCAGTCACCTTCTTCCTACCTTTCCACTCTCTAGGGCCATATTAGCCCTACCATCCTCCACAGCAGCCTCGATGAATCCACAAAAAACCCTCAGAGACACCCAAGTTCATCCCCCATGAACTCACCCCTTTCTTCCCCTTAAATCCACTTACACTTTTGACCTCCAGCACATTCTGCCCCGGCGATCTAATTACGCTCCCTCTGAAAAGGCACTGAGTCAGGATGAGTCATTAGAGCTGCCCTCATTAAAATCAGCATTCCCTGATCGGGCAAGCACTTTATGGGTCCCGGCTTGCAGCACAGCGACCTCCTTTTGCCCACTTTAAAGGATTTTCAGGTTTCCTGTAAACTCGGGATGATTTTCTTTTCGCATAAGGAAAGGAAGTCACCATTTTGGAGGCCTAAACTACAGAATAAAAAAATCAGGCGAGGGAGTTTATTATTACACGGTGAGGAACAGCTTTGAGCCTTCCTCAAACTCTGGTTCAAACTTCATCCGAGCACAGAACTGAGGAGTTAACTCAAACTTAAGATACACATCACTGGGACATGCACTTCTTTAAATGGCTCTCTCTTTCAGGGACTGGAAGAGAACACCTAACCCTCTCTCTAATGCCCAAATAAGTAATTTTCAGGGTTTTTTAAAACTGAGGTAAGGGCTTTTCTAAGTCCTAGCATAGCCAAGAGACAACACTGCCTCGTTGAGGCTACGCTGCCAACCTGACAAACCCAGCAGTGACTCAGAAACAGCGATCTGGCTCTTCCCTTCCAAACCAGCTATCAAACCTTAAGGAATTACAACTGCCAAACTTCACAGCAAAACTTCCAACAGAAATTCTGATCAAGAACCAGCAAGACACTTTCAGAGCTTGTGTACATCATGTCCGTGAATAGTGTGGGCCTGGCAAGTCTAATCCAGCACATCTGCATTCTGAACTGAACTGTGAACCACATTTTCCAGCTCAGTTTTTTGCTTCATCCAGTTACAGCTTTATACCACTCAGAATAAAGGATCACCTAATACACATAATTATAACCAATTAAAAATTTCACTTAAAAAATTAAGTTCACTTAAATTTTCACTTTCCCCCCCCCCAAAAAAATGCATCTATCACCTAATACCTAGATTAATTACCATTTTAAAGGAAGTTATTTTTTAAAAAATAATAAAAAAATTCATACTACAATATACACAACTTAAAGGATCATTACTTAGAACACTGTGCCCAACCCTGCCAGGTCTCTGCTTGTTTCCATGTGAGTTCTGTGCAAATGCATGTCCTTGGGAAGAAATAGTACAGGACTCTGTGCTTGCATAGGGAGAAGAAGCACTTATTGATCTGTGCTGTACTATAGGAGCGAGGGGGAAGGAATAAAGAAATAAAATCCATCTTTTGACCAACGTGAGACAGGAATGCTATTGTGCCAGCCCCACTGTGTGGGCTTTGTTCTGCCTGGTTTTCTAATTAGCCATTCTCTGCAGGCCCCGGTGCTGAACACACAGCTGTGAGCGGGGAGTGAGGGCCCAGCTGGCAGTAACCAGTGGTGCCTAATACTGAGCTTTGTTTCAGATAAACAAAGTGCACAAATACAAACATAACCGGGTGCAATATCCGAAGCTTTCCCTGCTCAGCTGCTCGATTCAAATGTGCAATAGCACAAACGCCTGTTCTTCGAATATGGTTGCAAACCACCCTTTCCCCAAGGCAGAGCACAGGCATCCTATGCAACTTCTCCTACTAAATGCTGCTTAGAGCAGACAAAAATCAGATCTGTCTTAAAATAAGAAGCCATATTAAGCCACCTTTAGAAAGGGGATACTCACTGATAAACAGAAAGGTATAAAGACCCATTTCAGAGTGACCAAACTTTTCTGCCTCTGTATAGTAAGTAATGTCTCATGTGACATATTTAAATTTTGTATTAATACACTTTTATTTCAGATTTTACTAACACAACATATCAGAGCAGGTGATCTAAGGTCATACAGGTTCCCTTAAACATACCTTTACTATCACAAAACAAACAGGATCGTAGCGCACAACCTAAAAGTTATAAAACCATAATTCCACAGCAAACTCAGAGAAACTTATCACTCCGGGCAAAGTAAGCTGTCTGTATTGACTCGCCATGAATTCTCTAGTCAGTCTAGAACCAAAAATAGGAGTTTTTATTTGCTCGGAGCAGCAAAGGACACAGAACATCGCAGAGAACACGGAGGGCACGAGGCAGAGGATGGAGTCAGCCTCCCTGACTCCACACATCCAGCTGCTTCTGCTGGCTCCGCAGCGCCCGGCGCCTTGCTCACACCCCGAAGGTTATTTCCCACTGACTGAACTCCTGCCTTTTTAAAACTACGGCCGCCAGGCAAAAGCAATTCTCCCATTTCATCAGGGCTTGCTCCTTTCCATATCATCGTGGCCGTAAGTAAGTTCTTAGTTCAATTAGGAGAACAGACAGGCAGCTCCCAGCGAGGACAGGATCCTCCCGAGCCCCCATTTCCCTCTGCGTTAATAACAAGTTAATTCTTCTCTTCCCTGGGCTTTACTGGTGAGAGATCTACCACACAAAAAGCGCATGCAGGTAATATTCACACAATTTTTTTCATATCTTGTCATTCATACTGGCACAGAATCAGGGAACTCCAAAAACAATACCTTGTGCCCATTAAAGAAGCATACTCAGGCTGTGGCATTAGACTAAATCCCTGTTCTCTTGTTGGCTAAGAAGAAAGAAACTTGCTACCAGCTGGGAAACAAACTCTCAAAGATCTGAACTGCTTCCTATCAGAACCCCAAGCAGTACTAAGTACAGTCACCACATATTAATCTAACAACACCGTTAAATTTTTCAGTATTAGACATAGATTCAGCCCTGCTGAAATACAGACAACTTTTTCCTTTCACATTTCTCACTTGCTGCTTATATACGGACAATGTGTATCTGCCTTCTCCAAAATACACCGGGTACAAAAAAGTCTTTAAAATCGTACAGAGATTTCCACTGCCTAAAATGTTGTATTTTCTTATCCCCGGACCTTTACTGCCTTTTCCCATTTAGCATCCAACAGGGACAGAGAGTTTAAGTCCATTTAAGGAATGAAATCCACCCTGCAAACCAGAGTGAGTGCCCCAAGCCTTGTGTCCCATACCTGAGCCCCCTCTGGAGTTGCAGGAATATCCAGTGGAGCTCCGGGAACAAGCTCTACCCAGAGCTAGAGGTCAACGGCGAAAGTGCCGCGCAAGGACTTCCCTGATGCAAAAATCCATTACTCACCAGAGCTCTGGCAAGCACCCTGGGAAAGCAACCTTGCCTTTCAAATGAATGGGAGGAGTGGAAAACGAGGAGCTTGCCCTTCAGGATGAGGTTATTAAAATCACTGCAGAGAGTAGCGGGTGCAGCAGAGGGATCCTCAAAGCCAGGGCTCCAATTCAAAACCTTGCTGGTGTTATCCCACGGGCAACGTTCTGTTAAAAAAAAAAAATCCACCCCAAAAATCCACCTTCCTAAGCATGAACTCGCAAGCATGCACAGCAAAGCTGATGATTATCAAATGGAAATGCAAAGCAAGGTTTGGCCAACCCTCTCAGTTGCTCTATATGGAGAAAAAAACCCAAAACTCTACAAGAGTTAAGAAAAAACCAGTATTAAGTATGGAGACAGTTTTTACTTACTCTGTCTACAGAACATTAAGTAAAATTATGTTGCTGGTAATTCAGTTAAGAAGCAAATTGCCAAGAAGCTGAATTTTAAATACAGACCTCTGTATTACAGATACTGGCATACACCTCACCCATAAATCCACATGATAATCTCATTAAGGTCAGAAATTTTGCCTGTCATTCTTCTAGGATGACACCTGCACTCTGTGGAGGGCAGGAGACAGAATCCTAACTTGCAGTTTTAAATCCTTTCATCTAATAATTGTAATTTCTTGGTTTTCTTTTTCCTGATAAAATGGCTTTTCTTTCCTCCTGAGGTTTACCTCCTCCCGCCTCTTTTGTTATAGATTTATAAATACATGTAAAGCGTGTATATACATACATGTACACAATACCCTTTTTTATATTTATATAAACAAGACACCAGTCACCATCATTTCTTTGACAAGCCTAAGACCAGCTGACTTCTGAGCCTGTGTCAGACCCACACCTCATCCCCCAAATGCCCAAATTATTTTTAAAACGTTCTGTTAATTCACCTTTAAGCAATTAGGACATCTGAAAAGCTGTCTTGATTAAAGATTTTTTTCTCCAAGTTAGTAATATTAATAATTAGGCTTGCTACTTGTAAATGTCAAGTTTTGAGCACATTCTAACTTTCCAAATTATAGGAATATGGTACCCAAACTCAAGGATGTTCTAAATAAATAGGAAAAAAGAAAATGCTCCTTGAAATTAATTCCTACCTTTGGTTTTATGTCATAAATGGGAGAAATATGAGAAAAACACTGGCTCATTCTTTGTCCTCTGTGGAGGTCATCCCTCAAAATTTGGAACAGACTCTCAGTTAAGCCACTGCATGGTACCAAAATGAATAAATTTTGTTAGTTTGTGTTCCAAGACGAATACTGTAAATTAGAATATTTAAAACCACAAAGCCTGTTTACAGTATTCACTTATTAATGTGTTGTTTTTTGGGTTGTTTTTTTTCTTCCCCCATATGAATACAAATGAAGTAACTTCTCTTGCTTTTAGCTTTCATCATCTGACCTCTACCCAAACATTTAAGGTCTGGAATTTCTATTTTCCATTCCCAATACAAACAAATGCTTAAACTCAACGAATAACCACCCTGGACTGTAATCCACGAACCAAGTAAACTTGATTTTTGCTGGACAGCACAGGCTCGCTGAAGGGCGGTGCTCCTTTGCCAGCTCATGGGATGCCAGCTTCACCTGGAGGACCTGCCTTCCTCACAGGTTTATCTGGAGATATTTAACCAAGCTCCAAAATCAGCCCTGCGTCCTTTTCCCCGTGTCCTGCGCTGAACAGACAGATGCTGAGTCACCCTCCTTCCCAAATTGAAAAGGCAACAGAACAGACACGGTTCACCAACCCAGTTCGACTGGGGCAGCCAAAACCGGACACTTCAGTTTTAGGGGCAGAGGGGGAAGAGGCTTTATCTAAAATATATTTCAGAGCCAGGACACGTGATCATACAGCTCAGTATAGAATTTACACAGTGCTACATGACCTCCATCATCCTTAAAAGACTTTCTCTCCCCCAGATGACAATCACATGCATTTTAGAACAGCTCTAGAATTGCTTCAAATCACCAGAAATTTACTGTCCAAACAACTCTGTAAGAACCATTCATTCCCCAGACTTGAAAAATAATACTAAAAGACGGGGCTATGCCATGCACAAAAATCTAGTCTGCAAGGGCTTATGGATGTGTCCTTGAATCTGAATGAAGGAGAAAAGCCAGGCTTAAGGAACAAAACAGTTCTTGATTCTTCCACCTATTTTTCAAGATAAATATCGGTATCAGCTAACACGCCTCGTAAAGGTACAACTGTCAGCAAGGCTCAGGGAGGAAAAAAACAAAAAAAACAAACAAACAAAAAACCAAAACACTTTTTAGTGAAGGTATTTCAAAGGCACCAATTTGCTGTGTGGACTTTGATCTGTATCATAACGAACTCAGATAAGAGATGCCCATGGAAGAGCGAGGAAGTTCCTGCAATTATCTGTTGACAGCTGTGGCTGTAAGGACAACTTATTACTCCAAAATAAGCACGCCCTCCTCTGCAGCATAAATTCAGTTTACTCATGGACTGAGTATTTCCCAAGGCAGCTGCTTGTAGCACCCCTCGGCTTCCTGCCCTGATTCAGGGATGTATCTTATCAGGCTGATTAATGCCTAGTATGCATCAACTTGGTCACAAGGTATAAATGCCAGAGCAGAGGTTTCCCTGTTGTTGCTTAAAAAGGCGTTCCTTTAAAAAGCCAGCTTCATTCAGATCCTTCTGGAGAAGTGTAGTGAAGAAGAGGCAGAGGAGCCCGTGATTTTCCTAGTGGCCAATGACAGTTACCTGGAAAATACTGCCAGGGAACACCATACCCTCAATAGCAGAAGTCACTGATGACCTTAAGGACTCATTGACAGCCAGTCTGTCTCTAGCTTTTTGTCTTTTAAGGCTCATTCCCTTCACACTGTCCCCTATATAATTCAGCCCACGGTTCTGTGAGCTAAGTACACAAATCCTGGACTCGGCACCCATCACCCCACAAGCGAGGAAAACTGCACACGCATGGGGGTTCAGCCACCTTCACCATCTCCTGGTCTCTGAGCAGCACAGCACAGCCTGCCCAAGAAGCACCGCCTAAACCCAGTTTAACCAGTGAAAAAGGCACACTGCCTGTCACGGGCGACAAGCAGGATCGCCTCGGGCAGGCTCTGCCAAGCCACCATCAGCGCTCCCAGCACAGCAGAGCCGAGTGACGGCCGGGCGTGCTCGGCTCCATCCACCTGCACACAGCAGGGACAGGAAGGGGGCACCGTGCCATGCCCGGGCTCTCCAGGCACCGCCGGCACGGCTGAGGCCGACCCTGGCACGCCGAGCAGGGAGCCGGGCAGAGCGGTGACCTCCAGAGGAGCTCTCCCCGCTGCTGGCTCCCTCCTCCTCCTGGGCACGCCGATCGCTGCGACTCGCCGAGGGGACACTGCGCCAAGAGCAGCCCTTCTTCCAGGAGGGAAGAGCGGCCAGGGCCATCATCGCAGCCTTCCCCAGGCCACTGGGCAAGCTGCGCCCAAAGACACGGCCGCAGCTTGTGTGCCACGGCCGGGGAGCAATCGCTGCAGAGCTCAGCAGCGGCTGGAAACCACGCCTGACACAAGCGAACTGCGGGATCAGCAGGGAGGGTGTGCTCCAGGATCGAAATATTGATGCAGATGGGACAGCAAAGCTGGGCCAGGTTATATATGTTATATATATGTATACACATATGTGTGTGTGTGTATATATATAAATAGTATTAACACAGATGACCAAGAAAGCTGGGTCAGGTTTGTTTCCCCTCACACACACACACACACAACATGAATATTCAGCACCCACTGCTAGGTGCTACCTTCAAAGCTGGGCTTTTCTAACTTTTCTTTCAAGAAGTTGAAGGAACAGGTTCAGAATCTGAGCAGCCACAAACCAGAGCTTTCCCATCCCCTGGAATGAAAGAACAGCCACCATGTGACGCCTTAAAAGATCTTGACTTATCTCCTCACTGACTGCTTGTTACATCTGCATCTGTATTTTAAGATGCTGCTTATGAACAGAATGCCAGAACTTTTAAATTATACGCAAGACATTCTCCAATGGTTAAACAAACTGCTTGGTTATTTTTGGTGAGGGGGGGGAAAAAGGTAAAAAACCTACTCACAACACAGGGGGGTGCCACTACTGAGGTGCCCAAGCAGTCTGAGCAGGTATTTTGGACTTGAAAAAACATCCCTGATCTTTTCCCCCCAATACTCCTCTAGCACACAAAGTGGACTAGGCTACTTAGAAGCAGCTCTGCTGAATTCAAGAGACCTGAAAGACTTGTAATAACAGCTTTGGCGGGCAAATTGTAGCTACTGTGTCCAGCTACATATGCTCCCATTTTCTAATCACCATCCACGGACAAGAAAATGACTTGAGAGAGCTGCTGAAGCACAACCAATTCCAGCCCAGCACAGAAACATGAACTAGCTCTGCCTCTGGCTCACCTTAATGCACCAAACTAGAAGCTGCAGAAAATAAATTAGCCAAGGCTGCTGCCTTAGAGATGCAGCAAGAGCAGAGAACAGCCGCAGCACTCGCAGTTTTCATCTGCCAGGACGGAGGGACAGTAATGAATTTCATCCAATTGCTCAGCAAACACAAAGCGATTGCCCAATAATTTACCTACAATACACACCACAGGGAGATGTGTAACAGCTTAGGCATGGACAAATTACAGGATAAAAGAGGAATGTGCTCACTTGGTCCCTCTCTCACATTCAATGAAAACTCATGCTTCGAACGCTAAGAATAAATTGCCTGATAAAACCAAAAAGAAGGCAAATAATGCCTCAGCTCACAAATAATTATATTTGTAGTAGTAGGTAGTTTCCATGCCGCACTGTTATAAATATTTGTCACCATTTCTTTGATCTACAGGTCTGTTTCAAGGTCACTGTCACTCCTGTTACACTGAATAGCAAAAGACACCAAACAGACAACATTAACCTATTGCCCAAATTGATCACACACACACACAAAAAAAAGGGAAACATCAGTCTGGAAAAGGAAGAAAAACTCAATTCAGACAGCAAAGTTTTCCTGGAGGTAAAAAAAGGATGGACTTCCAGACAGCACAAAGATATGTTCAGTTTGCTCTCTCAGGATAGCTGACCCTTCCTTAACACAAACACATTGATGCACACGTGGAAAGAACCAGTTAGAAGCAGCACTGCTATGGTCATCTCTGATGACACCCTGGAGAGCAGACAATAGCACTTTTCATCCAAAATGCAAAGGCCGAAAGAGCCATTTTAAGAAGCAAATTGTTGAGCATTGCAGGTCTACCTTCTTATCATCCAGGGAAAAGCAGCCATTAAAAATCACCTCCAATTCAAGATCTATTTGTTTATGCACACATAAGCAGAAGTGCAAATGACATGGTTTTCTGTGAGATTGTTCTCCCCTGTCTCTCACCACTGTATTGCTCAACGGAGGCATTCTTAGGTATAACATATCAAAGATCAGTGAAGTAATCAAATTTAATTATTAATCCGTGTAGCCAGGATTTCTGGAGTTAGTCCAGTCACTATCACCGTTTCAGTCTGAAGTTCAGAACCTGATGCCCTGCACGTGCACAATAAAAGCTGATATCTGAATGCATGGTGCAGTTTATATCAACTCTTATCCCCATTTCTCACTCGGTACAGTCTTTTCATGTTTATGTACACGTACTCTTTTAGTCACTATCAAACTTAAGGGAGTCATAAAAACAAATACCATAAAAACATCCAAACCATGAAATTACCTAGCATAACCTACCAGCAGGCTTCTCTAAGCATAAACAGTATTCATCCATTCTCCCTCGTGTTCATTTTAAACCATCTTTGGTTAAAAGCTACTGATGGGAACTCTAGGACAGAGCGCAGTGTCTTTCACCTCCAGCGCAGCATTAACCTTAACTCAAAAGCAAAAATACTTCCTGCATCCCAAAAAGATTCATTTTGTTCAATTTGTGACCAACAGTTCCCCACACCGCCACACCAAGTGACTTCCAGGGAATAATATTTCACCAAGCAACAACAGAACACGTCCCACCTAAAAAAAACCCACCGCTTACAAACTGCCACTCGTCACACGAGGCCAAGCAGAAACCACAGAAATGACTGTAAAACTCAGCAAACCTTACTTCTGGCAGAGGGCTGGCTGGCTTCGTTAGGATTCCTCCCACATAAACCACGTTGGGTAGCGTAGGTCTCGGAAATTCCAGTGCTACATCAGTACAAAGCATCCACAGGCTGGATCCATGGACCAAGTCATACATGGACCGTTCTGGAAGAACCTTGTGTTTCTGCATTATCCTTTCGTATTTTGGCAGAACCAAAAAACTGACTCCAAATCTTGAAATAAGATAAACAACAGTATTTTTAATCCTCTCGAATAGGTTCATGTGATCTGTGAGCAGCGAGTTAAATTCTGGAACGTAGGACAGGGGAGCTGGAGCGCCCACTTCTGCTGGATACCAGAGGCCAGTGGAAAACACGGCGTATTTAACCCCTAAAAGATGGGCTATAACAAATCCACACATCTCATTGGGATCTACCAGGAGCAGGTCAAATTTTTCCTGCTTGAGGGCACGCATGAGGTTTCGGTTGCCAACGATCATGTCGCAGTTCTTGGAATAGTGGTCCAGGATATCGAACAGTTCGAGGGCAGTCAGCCTCCCCGAGAAGATACTCCTCATCTTGGACTGGAGGAAATCATCCGAGGTGCTGCTGTTAAAGATCCCTGGGTAGCGCTGCAGTCTGTAGTGATTAGACGGAGGAATCTCTCTGCCCTCAGAGAGAAGAAACACTGTCTGGTGACCTTGGTCATGCAAGGCTGAGGCCAGAGTCTTGAAAATATAAAGATGGCTTTCAAACATAATTGGCGGCACAACAACGATTTTGGCAGCCCTCGCTATCCCGACAGCGCTCCACAGGAGAACGAAGGCTGGAGTGTACGGCTTCATAGCTGAAAGGAAAAAATAAGAGTCTTACATCACACACACAACAGGAGTACATTCTGCAGTTTAAGCACACCAAGCCTTTCGATTGCGTGGTTGTAAGCACTGCCACTGCAAGGACCTGTCTAATAGTCACCCACAGGCTTCGAGTTGTCCTCCTCCAAGCTGCCACTCTCTGATTTTAGCATAATGTTCTCTGGGGTTTTGTTTTCGTGTAAGCTAACAGAGCAGAGAAGATAGAGGGCTTTTCTCCTCCTAAAAGAACACGTAAATTCATGCCGTGTTTTTGTTTACTGTCAGTGCTGACCAGACACATGGGGTGGACAACAAAAAAATCAGGCAGGAAGATGCTACCGTTGAACTAAGAACCAGATCTGAGCTCCCAAAAATGACATTCTGCTTCCAAGAACAAGTGTAATAACGGGAGTTAGTACAGCCCATATGAACACTGCAACTTCCTCTGAAGCACTTGAACATGTACTTGATTCTGAACCTACTTAAATCAGCACTTAAACACGCACCTGAACGCCAACTCTACCCAAGCTGAAAAACCCCACTGCCATCCTAAATGCACAGTCCCTGACAGGGACACACTGCTGGGGAAAGGGAAAACACTTTTTACGTGTGGTTGGGTGATTTAAAATGCTGTATATGCAGCAGAGGAAAGCAAAGTGCCTTAGAAGCACAATGAGGACATGTCAGGAACTCCTCAGTCACCATCACCCTCCTAGGACAGAGAAACGGGTACAAGCCAAACCAAACAATCTGCTCTTTCCTTGTGCCAAGCCGATCCACGTGGAAGGCTGAGTCTGTTGCAGTGTCCTTTATAATAAGAACAGAGAACACCACTACTCAGTCCTTGTTATCTACCTACGGTACAGTCATATAATCCTCCTACAACGGAGTGCTCAGGACTTTCTCTTGGTTAATGTTACATGCGTTACCAGCTAACAAACAGAGCATCTCAGATTTTATACAGCTCTTTATAAACTACTATATTCCTGTACACTCATTAGGCACAAAGTTTAAGGGTTTTTTTTTTTTGAGTTATATTACTCTGTAGCAAGTTTTTTGATAGATGTCCCTTTTGGGTAGTCATTGGCAGCAGTTGGGTCTCCCCTGAGCTTCTTTTTCTCCAGGCTAGACAGCCCCATCTCCCTCAGTTACTCCTCACAGGACTTATTCTCCAGAACCTTCACCAGCTGCACTGCCCTTGTCAGGGTGTGACCCAGCACGTGCATACTGCTCATGAGGCGAGAGGCCCAGAACTGGACAAGGCACTCGAGGTGGGGTCTCAAAGTGCCAAGCACAGAGGGAGAATCACTGCCCTGGCCCATGTTCAGCTACCCTGAACAGGAACCTGCTGGAGGATAACACTCCTTAGCTAAGAGGTGCTAGAAGAGGGAAGTGAATATGGCTCGCCAATGAAACATCCAAGAAAAATGATTAATCAGACTGGGAAAAATCCCATTATTGATTCCATCTCCCCATGCTAGAAGCATTCCCACGGTATTGAGTTACTGCTCCTGTCAACGACAGCGGTATTACAAAACTATGAATGGAGGTACAGGACTGGGAAACTCAGTTACACTTCTATCAGCAGAAGAAATCAAAAGTTACAGGAGCCTAAGGGCTCGTCATGATCCAACACGTTGCCACAGGCCGGCTCCACTTCCATCTCCTGACCCCAGGCCTAGAGCACAGCACAGAAGAGACAATCCTTAGCCCTAAGGCATATTTTCCATGGCTGGGGTGACACACTTGCCACCAAAAGCCATGAGAAATATGGCTGTCCTTCCCTAGGATGTTGACAGTGTTTACCCACTGCTTCCTCTCCCCACACTTACTTGGCAGCCAAGTTTTAAACGAGAACCACATAAAGACATTTTACTCCTTGTGAAGGTATTAGAAATCCTAACATGAAAACCCGGCAATGTAACCAAAATCAATTACCAAACGTTATTTTTTATCCTCCTGCAGCGTATCAGTGTCAAGAGATGACACAAAACACTTCCCTGACAGTCTGTACCCTGCGGTATCTTCAAAACTGGTAAAACAATAATCACTTCTCTAAAACCTATTATGCAACTCCCCTTTTCAACATAAGCACCTTCCACGGGAGCTGGAAAATAGATGTAAAGGACCTGCCAAGCCATAGAGATATTAAACACATGATGCTATTAGGGAAATGCCGATTAAGTGACATTTTTACTGGGAAAAATTACATTGACCTTCTATTGAACTTCTGGCAGGAACCTGCAGACTCATCATTTCATGCCCTGGCCAGATAGAAGCAGGGAGCTCAGGTTTGAATCCAGCATGAACAAGGGCAATAGGTAACAGCGTTCTGCAAGCCAATTAATCACGAGCCTAATTCCCATTTGGCAGGGTGGGACTGGGGAACAGGAGGGTGCCCGGTGCCATCAGCAGGGCATCAACACACAACCACCCAAGCTCAGCTCCAGGCTCTCTCCTCCCACACGCTCCCCCCTCCGACTGCCCTCAGCAAGGAGCTCCCCCAGCACAGCAGCTATTCCCAGCGGGACACGCTTGCCTTTTCCAGTGGGAATTTCTGATTCAGCTCATCTCCCAAAGCAGCAAGAGGCACAGGAGGCTTTACAAGGGTCAGGACAACGCCAAGGTGGTGCTCAGCTGGAAGGCAGCTTATCACAACTACAGCTCAGGGATTCTTCCTAATAGCTCCCAGAACAAATCATTTGCCAAAATAAATAAAAAGGATCAATGTCCAAAGCAGCTGCCTTCCGTTTCTGCACACCAGGAACAGGAGAAAGAATTGTCAGGTGTCCTGACAGAAAAAGAGGAAAGAGAAGCCCAAAGACACAGAGTGATCCCTTTCTCCAGGATGCTTAACAATATAAAACCATTTTCTACCTCTATCTGAAGACCTTCTTCTTAGTATTTGCCTCCATTAAACAAGACTGTTTCGGCATCTGAGCTGGCACACAACATCCTTTTACCACAGACGGCGAAGAGAAAAATCCCAATTTGCTGACATTAAAAAGAAAAGCCCCCAAAATAACCCCCAACCAAACAACATCCACAAAATGATCACTGAATTGAAGCCACTCCTTTCAGCCAAAAAAGCTCTAAAGACAAGGATATGAAGAAGAACCAGATGCAGAGTGGCCTTTATAGTAGTGAAACCAGCAGCAGATTGTAAAGGGTTGTCCTACTGGAGCACAGCGAGAAAAAGTTAAAGACATACCAAGAAGTTAAACATTAACTTTATGAGTAGCTGTTGGAGTAGGTTCAATGTATACCTGTATATGGGGGCTTTCAAATGAAAGAAAGAGTGAGTTTTAAAGGATGACAGAAAATCAAGCACACTCCTGACGGTCAGACTGCTTGAGAGGTCTTCAGGTGACCAAAACACTTCTAAATCATGATTTATTTGTTTTAAGGAAGTATTTTTCCATTCACCCAGAAGGACCAAGCAGGAAGAAGCCTGACTATAAAGAAAATAATGACTTTCAGAAGAAGAAAAAATAAGAGGGAGGATCCTTCCCCCCCTTCTTCACAACACTCTGATACTTGAAGGTTGGACAATGTGGAAATGAACTGAATGACACCAAAATAAGTGCTAGTTGACTTTCAGAATAATAATTTCAACATTAAGACCTAATTTCATTTTTATAAACATCAATCTTAAATTATTTTAGATAAATTCCAATTCATTATTGGTGAAACAGTCAATTACAGTCCTGGAACACATACCCAAGATTACATTTAGATGTGCTGCCAATCCTTAATAATCTGCTAATCACTTCTAATATAATTTTTTGGCATGTTTGAAAGTTTTTTTCTGCTTTACACCCCTGGCTGCCTACCTGCTATATCTGAAACTCAGAAATAGTTATTTTCAAGCCAGTAATACCATTGTTCACATTTTCCTCCATCATAGAGAAATCCAGAACCAGAAGAGCCTCTCACTCACCTCCATCCAGCACAGCCTGAATGCAAACTGCTCCCACATTTATCACTACTCAAAAGATTAAGCAGTTCTTAGGCACCTACATGTAAGAATATAAAGAGTCCTTTTTATTCACTAACCAAGAACACTCCTGACTTCAAAAGCAGCAAAGGAGGTTTCACAGAGCTCGAGTTCACAATGCAATTTGCTTTTCTATGTTCCTCCCTTCCACTCAGCCTTTCTTTGGATTTTCTGAGATTTCTTGGGTTTACCTGGGCAGTTTGAGCGGGACCTCTGCCGGGAAAGGTGCCCTTCATCCCAAACAGCAGCGCTCTTCTGACAGCAAAGGAGCAATCTCTGAGCTGCTGATCACTCTCACCTTACCCCAAGGGCTCAAATTACTCATTACCATTTCACAGAGACAGCACAGGTTAAAGGAACAGGCTGCCATCACTGCAAGCCCAAATCTGGGAGCTAATGAGCAACGAAATTACTATGGCCAAATGGAAAGCTAAGGTGTGCCTCCCAGGAACACTGTTATTTTTTAAAAAGGGGAAACGTGACATTTTAATGCATTCCAGCAAACCCTGTGTACTACAGATTGCCAGAGTTGTGGTAACGTGCCGATCTATTCCTTCATCTTGCTCTCAGTGTTGTCCCCCTCCCTTTACTATACCTCATAACACAAAACTCAGTATTTTAGAAGGAAGAACACAAACTCCGCTCTTGGAGCTGTAAACTCTCCAAAACTTCACATTAGTGTGTGAACCAATCAGAACAAAAAGGCAGAAACACCAGTTTGGTTTTGTTTCTTTTTCTCAATTTTTAGCAACTAAGCTTGCATTAAAAGCTGCAAATCTGATGCAGTTTCCACACAGGTAGAGGGACCTACACCAGCTTTCAGGTACACACAGCAACCACTCGTGCCAGGCTGCAGAGCCAGTTATTTTCCTTCCACTAAGGCATATTTGAACCTCAGTTATCCCACCTGAGGTCAAAACCTGGAAGCATGGGCTGGGCAGTGTCACCTCAGGAGCCAATCCCACCCTACCGTGCCCACCTGCAGCCTTCTCCAGAGATAAACATACACAGGGTGTTCACTCCTCTTGAGATCAGATGTGCTGTAGCTGTAGGAAGTGACATGTGGTTGAAAGCATAGCAAGAGAAATGCTGAGGGAAGCTGAAGAACAACCGGTCATACATGGAGAGCACTACAAACTGCCTCTGGGAAAAAACCAGAGCACCAACATAAGCAGCTGCTGACTTTGGTTTACTACTGCTCTTAATAGAAAGGAAGCATTAAATCAGGGAAAGAAATGACCACGGATCTCGGAGTGTTACCTGACATTACCCAATTCACTGCTGCTCCAGCCCTGCCCACTCAAAACCCCGTTGCCACAAACTTACTTCATGGGCAGTTCTGTTTGCTTTAGCTGCTATTAAAAACAGTTTTACAGGTAAAACACGGTACCCATCCTCCAGAGGCCTCTGAACACCTCAGCTATACAAATACAGAGCACAGCCCTACAACCCAGGCTGCAGGACCAAAGGCCCTGTCAGCAAAGCCTTTTATCCAGCCCAAGATAACAGGAATGATTAACACAAGGCACCTGCAGTCAAGAATAAGGCTGAAAGACAAAGAAAATATTACAGCTGAAGAGAAGGTTTCATTAATACTGAGTACAGGATGATTCCACGCTAAAAACATATGCACTCAACCCAAACACACACAGTTGATACTAAAGACAAAATATAATTACACGTGCAAATATTCCTGAAGAGCACTGATTCCAAACCGTCCAGAGAGTGACCAGAGATAAGAAAAATTCTTCCCTTTTACACATCCTTCAAGACATCTAATTTTTCACTTTCCCCCCAAACGTTTTAAGATTTAACAGCAGTCCACATCAGCGTTTTTTTGCCGAGCACCCAGAAATGCTACCTATGTGAGGAAAAGCACTGAACAAATTATGTCTGACAGCAAATCTCAGAAAATAATTGTATCATGGACACAGGGAGGTTTTAACTAGTGGCATAACAGGTAACAGTAAGGAAGACCATGACTTTCAAGCTGAAATTCGCCTCCTAATCATTCCTTTAGGCTCGGAATTGTAAAACATGTTCTTAACCCATATTACTGTTTGTTGTGCTGTACTTATTCCACAGGCAATCCAAAATACTACTCCCTAATCCTTTAGGAAGCATTACAGCAAAAGCCAGGCCCACAAGCTGACTTCACACAGCAAACTGCAGTTTAAAATTAAAAAGCACTTGGTACTAAATGAGCCAAGTGCTGAAAAGCCACAAAAATCCATCAGAAATGCAGAAACGTGCAGAGTCTCGGAGCAACAAACCAGGAAATTATCTGGGAAGAGACTCTGGTCCCAGGTATTGTACAACCTTTGGATTTATGTCCTTGAATTTTCTCTATCACACATCCTGTTGCTAATTGCTGAGGCACAGTGTGTGCTGTGATTGCTATTCTGTGTTGCAATGTTTTAGATGAGTGGTACGATTTGGCTTTCAACCACAGGCTCCTTTTTCAACTAAATGAATAAATTAAGAAATTAGTAAGACACGTGTATCAACAAGAGCAGGCTTCTGCATTTACTTTGTACAGTCTCCCAAACAGCATCTTCTATCCAATGACTGAAGCATTTCAATGACTACAAGAAGATCTCATCCACGGACAAAAGAGGAGGATTTATAGGCATTACAATGTCACTGCAATCCTCTATCAGACTCACTGTGTCAGCTATGCAAACAGCAAAGGAGCTATTAAGAGGGAATCAAAAGGATATGCAATTTATGAAACCACTTTTAGTAACCACTTGCTGTATGTGCAACAGGTTTTATCAAACACTGAAGGGTTTTACCTAATCTTCTGTATTCAGCCATGGTAGACAAAGGATTTTAGAATTTCTCACTTCATAGGCAGCATGGGAAGAATTGGCACTTCTTCAAAATACAGGTTCTACAGTTTATACACAAAGTATTTTCAATAAGCACGCTAGTAAGATGGATCTTTCAGAAGGTACGTGGGAATACAATTCTTACGCAAGGCATTCTGTCCTATTCAGGTAGTTTTATAGCAAGTGGACAAAGCATAACACTCCTGGTAACACCTCACCACTGGCTTTTGGAAAGAAGTGCTGTGATTCCACACGGCTATGGAAAACTGTCCCAAACTTCTGAAAGGTTTCATCGTATCTAAAAAGATGAAATATTTACAAGTATTATCTTTATGAAGTGCTTATATTCTAAATCTACCCCAACTTTCCAAACCTATTAATAGCAACAACCTTATCTTTTAATCAAGTCCCTTCTAAACCCACGCAAGGCCTGCAAGCTTTGGGGTCAAAGTGCTGCACTAGTGATTGTATCAGCTAAAATCTGATTTCCCTGAGACTAAAGGATTCAAGTCTAATTAAATATTTTCATAATGTGAACTAAGTTCCAAGAGGGCAAAGGCACCTTCCACTCCGCATGGCCTACATTCCTTAACACTCCACGCACTAAAACTGAACAAACAATACACAGTAAAAAAATATAAACTTTATTGAAGGGCAGTACTGTACGAGCATCCGTTTCCAAGTTCAGCCCAACTAACTGCATGGAATTGAGTTTCATCAAGATATTAAAACCTGTGAAACATTAACCTCTGTAGACCTACCAGGTAGGGTAGTCAAAACAAATCCAAAGACATTCCTGAGTAATTTTAATAACTCAAATAAAAGCAAATAGAGCGAGAACAGCCAGTCCTTTTTGTCCCATTTTGCACTGGGTATCTCCAGATGAGGCATTTCAAGATCTGTCATTTTTAACATTTTACACACTTTTTTTTTTTAATCACTTTCTGTGAGGATTAGCAAAGCCAAGCTCTCACACACTGCTCCTAAACCTGCGTGCCTTCCACTGAGGGCAACCTGACTCGGTGTGCCAGCGGCTCGGATTTCTCCGCATTGGCGCTCTCCCTCACGCAGCTCCTCGGTGCCCATGGTTATCCCACCCCCGGCACCTTGCAAAGACAACTGCTGACTGCACACAGCGAAGAGCCATCTGTCTGCAAGAGACACACGCGTACTCCTGGCGGAGAGATGGGTCTGCTTCATCCAACACGAGGCCAGAACCTTTCCGGACAAATTACGCGTCTTCCCTCACGGGGAACTCGCGCGAGACGCGGTGTTTCGGTAACAACGCTCCAGTCTCTCGACAAAGCCCCCTCAGCTCCTGGAGGTCTTTCCTCCGAGTACCCAGACCTGAAACCAGACACTTCTCGACCTGTTGCAGCCGTTTTGCATCAGAAAGAATCAGAAATACTGCTGTGACATCAGGGCTGGGGGTATTGATGGAGAGAAACCAACGGGTTATTCCACATTTCCAGGGAACACCAGTGCTAGTGAAAATGTTTATTTTTTTACCAGCCCTGCTCCTGCTGCGTGATCACTGTGCCCTGGAGAGCCCAGGAACAGAATAACTCACCACAGGATTAAGTGCTGAAAATAAAACTTTTTATGAGCAGAGAGGATGAGGCAAAAGTGCCACAGTAGCTGATGGAGACAAAGATGCCTCCACTGAAGCTGCCCACAAAGTCTTTGCTCCGAGACTGGCATTGAAAGGTAGGCTGAAATAGTGGCTGAACAAAGTGCTAAAAACTTGGGAAAAGGAAAAAAAGAAAAAAACCTGACTGTGGTTTTCAACACTGATTACTGACTGGATCTCCTTTGCTATAATGACCCTCTGAAGAAGGGGCTGCAAGAAATTGCAGCGCACTTTGTCATGAACCCAATTTGTTGGTGCCTGTAGTTATACGCTACCATCACGCAAGCATCAATCTTGCCTCATGAGCAAGCCTCAGGACATGAAACAACATTAGTCTTGAACTTAAACCCATTTTATTGAGATTTTCATTTAACTTCAATAATTACTGGGGGGATGCTTTGCTTTTCACTCCAGCTGGCTTCAGCGTGGTACAAGCTCTGCCTGGTCACGCCATCACATGACACCCAGAAGCACTCAATGAATTTCTTTGTTCCGTTTCTGACTTCATCCTATAGCAAATAAGCACATTTTAACAAGCCACACAAACACAATCACAAAGGAAACTATCACAGGTTTGTTGCGGCAGTGGGAAATACAACTTGGAGTAAAGTAAAAACACTTTGTTTCATCATGTTTTGCTCTTATTCAGCTCAATTAAAATAATTGCAGCAACACCGCACATGCCAAAAACATTTAGCTTATTCAGTCTGCTAATTAATAGGTGCTGTTTTGAAATTTACAGGTTGGCTTTCTTCAAATTCAGCTGTTGTCTTTTGCTTTCAGATTTGTATTTTGAGTGCCTGCTTTGAACTATCTCCTTGTAGAATCTGGGCCTAGAGTAAGGATAAATGTGTAGTGTAACAGCTTTCTGGTGTGGTTTAATCCTGAGATTCTGATTTTAAGAGCAAGACCACAACGCTTACCAGAGCTACATGGGACAGAAATCAACTTGGGAATCTTCTAGAAACTGCAAAGGACATTCCAGTAAGAGTTGGGTTTGTATTGTTTTGTTTTGCAGCTGTATAAAAGTTTTTAAATATACATAAGCTTCCTGCAAATTTCTAGCACCAGCAGTTGAGTGAGACTAGAGTATAATTCAAGAAAGGAAAGGTCTGAAGACGGTTTGTAGATTCTCATAGACTTTAGTCTGAGACTAAATACAACCTGTTAATTCGCAAATATTAGGGAAAAGAGAAAATAAATCCATAGGTTATGAGGGGTTGAGACAAAAATGATTCCCATCTCCAAGACTACAATTCCCAGAATGATCTGTGTGTAAAACCAGAACAAAGAACAATAATCCATCCAGGCACACCCCGAGTGGCTCTGCACATGCACATGTCTGTTCTTACCCACCAAAATGGCACTTCCCAGGTATTCCTCCACTGCTGGAAAGCAACTAAAACTCCTTCAACATGAACGGTACATAGCAAGAAATATCCATAGCAATAGGAGTTTAAAACAGAAGTAACTTTATAGCCTATACCTGTAGTTGTTTCATTGGTAAGCAGTTTAAGGAAGACTGATGCTTTAGTAAAAGTAGAGTCAGAGATAAAGTGATTTGGAATACTCCAATTCTCAAGTACACTCCCAGGAAAATAAAGCAAATTGATAAACAAGCAAAATAATTACCAAAGTGTCACAAAGCACAGTAATTAATGACTTATCATTAGGAATGGTTAAAGAAATATGACAGCTTTACTCCTGTATTTTACACACCGAGATCTGTTTTTAGATTCTCAACTTGAAAAAAAAAAAGAAAATTCAGGTAATCATCAACCGTCCTTGGGCAAGTTTCCACACAAGTCCTCACAAGACTGACACCAACAGCTCCCATTTTTTTTTAGCCCCACGAGTCACAGACGCCCCAAGCACTAGACTGGCCTATCCAGACATGGAACTGAAGTACACGTGGAATTTTCCATTTTATGCTGCTGGGAAGCAAAACGCGCGTGGACGAAACTTCACGTGAGCATTTTAAGCGTGATTATTTAGGATAAAAGTTTTGTGCCCAGGGACCAAACCCCATCCACATCACCACACACCCCTCAAAGCTCAGCTTCAGGAAATAATGCTCTCCCTAAGGACCAGCAAGGCTTCATCGGGGGTGTAATTCTCCAACAAAGCTCTGCTGGCATTTCCAGCGCGCTGATGAACAGGTTTGAACTGAACTGCGGTGACTTTGGACCGTGCCAAACTCAGCTCTCCAGCGGCAGCAACCTGCCAACCATAAAGGCTCCTGAGAGGATACTGCTACAAGGTCCACCTCAGCAGGGCAGGCTAATAAAGAGCAGCAGCACTTCTGATAAATGATAAATTGGCAGGAGGGACTTCCCAAGCAAACCTACAAAGAAAAGCTCCTTGCAAACGGCACCTACGCTAACAAGCACCTCATTTTAGAAACCCCTCAGAGATCTGAAGCAGATCCCACATGAAGCAGCAGCCCAGCTGCTGGGGCTGGCCACGGCAGCGGGCTCTGCTGCCACACTTCCCACCTCACAAGCAAGGGGTGCATCCCGGGTTAAAGCTCCCGGGCAGAGCTCCTGCTCCTCAGCCAGATTTCATTCTGAGAGAGATGCTCCTCTCGTCTCCTTTGCAGGGCCAAGCAGACCTCACTTTGCCTCAAATTTGAGTATTTCTCAGTTGACAGGTCCTGAAAAGAAAGCTAAGAGCAAGTAAGAATACATGACTACCGGCCACGTGCTTTCCTGAGGCCTTTTTCTTTCTCTTTTTGTTTGCTTTGTGCTAAATTCTTTATTGCTTTTTTTCTTAAAGCTAGCATTTAATTTTTGTTGAAAGGTTTCACAATACCTTTTAAAATATGTATTTCATAAATTGGTGCTGTTTGCATTAAAGCACCTTATTCATTTGACTTCAGTCAATTAACTTGCAAATTGGTTGAGGGTTGCAGAAATAAACCCAAACCAAATGCAAAATACATAACTGCATTTTAATCTAAAATCCTGGATGACTAAATTTAATGTTTGAAGTTTTGGTTGCACTTATGCGCTCCATCGTCAGGTATAACAAATAAATGAAACAACTTTTTCCAGACTGGTGGCGAAAATAATTTCACTAATGAAATATAGTCTTGAATTAAGAAACTTGGAACGTCCTCCAGCTTACAAATTCACACTGCTACCTCCCTCTGAATACACTGAGGCACAGCCTTAATATTTGAATTCTTTTTTTTTTAAAAAGCATGCACTTTCTGCAGGGCATCAAGGCTCACTTCCAGCTCAGCTCAGAATCAGAAACTGACTCAAGACTTCCCGGTAGCCCTCCCTTTAGTTACTGAGTAAGAGGGGAAAACAGTCTTAAGTTGCTTATTTTTTGTGAAGCTGAACCACCCATTCACAGGAGGAAAGAACAGCACAGTGCAAAGAAGAAAGCTAAGCTTGTTTTCCTATACAAATAAAATTATGGGCATGACAACTGTGCTGCTTAAGAGAAATGGTCATAACAAACCAGTTTATAGCTACAGTTTGGGCCACTAAACCATTTAAATGCTTATTTCTTACAAGGTGTATCAGGACCCTACACCCTGAGCATTTTAACATTCATGCATCCAAGTGCCATAAAAGATCAAAAAATAAATTTGTCAAGAAACCTTATGTCAAAAGTCTTGGAAATTGCCTCCCAGCAAAGCTGTCCTGGGGGAAGGAGAGAGAATCCTATTAAATGCTTCCAGTGTATTTTACTTCCTGGAGAACAGGGGCAAGAGCCCTCTACAATACCTATTCACAAACACTTGGAGCTGTATCAGAATGTCAGTTTTCAGCCCAAAGATACTTTCTAAAACAACAATAAGAGGTCCAAGCCATGCTGAAATTTTTCTGAGGACTAGAAATACCAACAAAGGAGGTGAATGATGTCAAATGCTTCTCATGTATCAGCATTTATCAAACACGGTTCTGTTCTCTTCACAAATATGACTTTGTAATAATCAAATAGAAATAAAAATATTTGCTGAAAGTCTAGAGCTGGAGGAAAAAAAATTATTTATTTTTGCTAAGCATCTCATGAATTTGATCTCACCACAAACAACTCAATGGGCTTTAATACTATAGTCGGATTTCACTTGTAAGTAAAAGATAAGGAATAAACCAAGTGAAAAAGGAATAAATCAAGTTAAATTCCTGTACTATTCTGAAAGGAGAAGCTGGCTAGAACAGCAATGTGGACCAAAAGCACTTTTAAAGAGCCCAAAGTGGAAAACAGCAGGAAAAGTAGGCACGGGCTATAAACACTCAGCAGATGAAGTCAGAATTTAGGTATGCTCAAAAAGATCAATCAGAAAACAACCAAGTCGGGGACAGACGTTGTTACACTTTTAATTATTGCAGAACACTTTTCAAGCAGTAGGAAGAGTATTCCAGCAAATCATACCCCTCTGTGCACGTCTCAACAGGCACAGAGAAGGTGACAAAGCTGTGCCAGCACGGCACAACAGCCTGGCCATGCCCCAAGCTGAAACTGCCACCAGTTCAACCCACCCAAACCAACCCAGCGCCTCGTTAGCACGCACTCAGCAAGTCACTTCCCTCCAATCCACTCACAGGGCCAAGGAGAGAACTCCGAGCTCAGGTGACATCACCCCAGAGGATGCACCCTCTCACAGAAGGAGGATGCAGGATCATTTCAGATGTCCTCTCCTCCAGGCCTGCCTAATCCCATGGGTTTCTCCACCCAAATCCTGCTTTAGAACAACCCAACTGTTTAGAAGCACCCTAAGAAAATAAAGTCCAGCGTTTACAAAACACTGACACGATTCTCACCTCGGAGTCTTAATATTTAACAGGCAACACCACAAAACAAATATTTTCTTGCGTTCTATAAAGAGTTTGTGTTAACAGGAAACATACAAAAAAAAAAAATCACAAGCATTTTGTGCTAAATGCTCATTTCTCTGTATTTTAACTGAAATATTTTCACAGCAGCATGAAAGCTGTCTCGGAGCACAAGACTCCAGCACAAACTGGTTGGTCCTTTGGATGAGAAAAGCCACTGCAGTATCCAGTGTTCGGCCTGGATCAATGACGGAAACAAAGGAACAAAAACAAGGAAACGTGAAGCAAAGGTTAATTGCACACTCTATAGTGTCGCTGCTTTAAAACTAGCTCAGCTAAAAACCTAAGTGACCTTGTGTGATAATTGCTTGGAAAAGCAGGCAGGCAGCTCCGGACTGGAAACGTTAACTGAGAAAATGTTGGCAGTAAAAGTCTGGAAATAGGTAATATCACGTGAATCAATCCCCAAACTAAGTCACTTGGTTGAACCTTATTAAAAATACTAAAAAAAAAAAATTTAAAAAAATAATTTCAAGGTGTTTGCTTTGGGGGAGGAGACCTTCAAGGATGCCTACTACTAGAGTTGCTCCCTGCTGTCCATCCCCAGGGAACTCTGATGAGCATGCAAAACGGGCTGCGCAATTCCCAACGATTCCCTGCCGTTCCACGACCGGTGCTCCAAGCGAGCAGGCGGACAAGAGACAAGACGCCGCTCGACACCCGCTTAAACACCGCGACTTTCAGCGATGCGCGGCCCCAGAAGTTCACGCTTCACCGTTTTCCTCCTTCCCCAGCCCAACCGCGAGGCGCAGCAGCAATTACGCAACGCNCCCAGCACCGCGCGCGCGCCTCTTCCCCTCAGGGCTGCGGAGCCGCCGCCGCCGAGGGACCCCGCGGGCGGGCGCCCCCTCAGCCTTCCCGCTTCCCTCTTGCCCTCACGGCGCTCAAACTTCCTCANAAAAAAAAATTTAAAAAAATAATTTCAAGGTGTTTGCTTTGGGGGAGGAGACCTTCAAGGATGCCTACTACTAGAGTTGCTCCCTGCTGTCCATCCCCAGGGAACTCTGATGAGCATGCAAAACGGGCTGCGCAATTCCCAACGATTCCCTGCCGTTCCACGACCGGTGCTCCAAGCGAGCAGGCGGACAAGAGACAAGACGCCGCTCGACACCCGCTTAAACACCGCGACTTTCAGCGATGCGCGGCCCCAGAAGTTCACGCTTCACCGTTTTCCTCCTTCCCCAGCCCAACCGCGAGGCGCAGCAGCAATTACGCAACGCTGCTCCTCCAGAGGCGGCTGGGATGGAAACTCGGGGAATATCCAGACAGGGCACTGCACTTCTTCCCAGGCGCTCCGGGAGCCATCCCGGCTCTACGACGTCCCTCCACACCGCGTCCCCAAGCCGGCAACCCAACAAAGGGGAGCTCCGCGCCCACACACGGCGGGGATACCCGCGCGGGCACCACCGCGGGGCGGCTGTCGACGACAGCCCCTCAGGGCGGTGCCGAACGGTCAGTAAATGGAGCCCCGCCGAAATAAAAACAGAGCCGGGACCCGGCGCCCCACAAGCGGCGCCTTCCCGCGCCC
>VWZN01010086.1:228520-327463 GCA_013396955.1 Regulus satrapa | reverse complement strand
GGGCCCGCCGGTGCCTCCGCCCGGGCTCTGCTGCACCTGCTGCGGGGCTGGGCTGCCCTGCGAGCAGAGGAGGCTCCCTCGCTCCGTCCTCCCTCAACTTCGCATCACTCCGGGCTGCCCCCGCTCCGCCCCACCGCATGCACCGGCGCCGCCGCTCGCCCCCGAGTCCGGGAAAAGGCTCGGCTGCCCTGCCGCCCCATGCACTGCCCCGCTGCCGGGACGGCGGGCAGCTCCCGGCACAGGGCAGCTCCCCTGTGCCCGCCCCTGGCGGGAGGGACCGGCGCCGGCTCCGCCAATCAGCCCCGGCGCGGCCGCGTTTCGGTCCCAGCCCCGCGGCGGGCAGGGATACCTTCTCTGGAGCAGGTTGCTCCGAGCCACGTCCGACTGCTCGGTTAGCTCGGCGCCGAATGAACAGCGTGGTTAGCCCCTGTTCTCTTACCTGACAGGCTTTAATTACGAACGCTAATTATCCAATTGGTTTTGCGTGTGCGTGGTTTGGGTGGACGTGGATTTGGGGTTTTTTTCTCATGTTATTTGCTTATTATCTAATAATTATATATCAAAGTATAATACAACTGTAATCTCATAGCCGACAGACAGTAAAGTTCTTTGAAACAAGAAGATTTGCCCTTTACCTCTCACACACTCTAAAATCCAAACTTTCCCTGTTTCTTTTAACTTACACGTTCTGGAGTTTTTGTAATGAGCTTTAAAGGACAAGAAGTGTCAGATTGTCTTCCTGATTTGACAGATCAAGTTACTCCTTTAATAAAAGGGAAGGCTTAAGTTTCGACTGACAAAACAAAAAAGTTAATGAAATTGGAATGGTAGGCTAATGAAATGGCATGATAAGAAAAATGAACATAAGCTTTAAATTGATTTCCATTCTAGTCAAGATGGCTTGCAAAAGAAAATGAAACTTTACTTTCATTCAAATTAATCCCATTTATTTGGGGCGTACAATTTTCCTTTATATTCGTTATAGTGCTTTCTAAAGAGCTCTTCTGTTTCTCACATATGGAACGAATCAATAAAGTTTCCCAAACCTGTAAAAGTGGCAATCGGTGCAGGTACCTGGGGAATTCCGTTACAATTATTTACCAGACCTTGGTAAAAAATTCAAGGTTTCTTCCTGGAATGTTGTACTGAAGATATCTAACATTGGTGGCAGTACTTTGAATTTAATAGCACCCTAACCCTGTGTGCTATTTAATACTAGCTCAGGAATGAATGTTACCTCGAAAAGCTTTTGTATTATTCCCCACCCGCTCTACCTTTCCTGTCAGCATGTCAGACTTGCTTGATTTTGTCATTGTTCTGCCTTCCCAGTTTCCTCTCTTGACCCGATGAGAATAAGCCAGACACAACGTTTTATTGAAAATTAATGTGTTCAAGAGTTAATGATTTTCTCATAACATCCAACATTTATTGTAATGTCATCTTTCCTCGCCTGGTCATGGCAGCTGCTCTTGAGTTTCTATCAACTCTAGGCATATGTACATCCGATTGTCCTGTTATGGTTCCATGCTATTGCCAAACTGATTTTATTTCTAATTCCAGACGTGTGTATAATTTTGTATTTAACAATCTTGTATTCATTTCAAAGTAAATACTGGGCATTCGTTGTTAGCTAAACTTATACAGCAAAATATTGAAACAGGGATTTTTTTTTTTTTGTTCTCCAGTATATTCCGTATTCCAAACCCTAGCAAGAAATTCTCTGTTGTAAAAGTTTTGATTCTTGGAATCCCAAATTGTGATAAGAATTCAGGTTCAAATAAAATAATAAGAATTCACAAAATGCTATAAATATGAAGCATTCTTAATTTTTGTTAAAGTTCTCCAGAGCTAATAAACACTTGAGAGCATTTTTGAAGAACCTTCTATTGTTGTCCAAAGGGACACCTTTATATTATTTTTCAAGAGAGGAATTTAATTTATTCGCTTTTAATTTGGACAGTGATGTCATCCGAGTTGCACAGGTCTGGCTAAAGAGGAAGGAGTTTCTCCAGTAGCTTTCTGGATCATGATGATTCCCATCGAGTTCTGGTTTTTTCCTCAGCCTCGATTGTTTTGGCTATAGATGCACATACCTCAAGAGTTTTTATGAAGTATCACCTTCCTTGTAACTCGGATTCCAAGACAGCGTGAGCTGCTTTTCCTTCCTAATTGATACGCAGTCATAAGCAGCCAAACTGATTTATTTAAATAGGGTTTGTAGCTCTTTCCGATATGCCAGAAGGAATTAATCATCTGAAATGTATAGCGCTCAATTTAACTGCAGTTTTACCGGACAACCAACACTTCTAGATCTGCTTGCCACGTCTTTGAACCCGCTCGCAGATCCCCATCAAAGCAAGAAAAAAAGTACAGACGAGTCTGCCTTTGCTGTGGGCAACTGTTGGCCTTAATATCTCACAGAAATGCCACTAACGCACGAGTTAATTCTACCTGGATGCCTGAGCCTCATGACTGTGTAGCAGCTGGAAATGGTGGTTCCCAGCTGAGAGCTACAGTGATCACCCCATGCTTTGTGGCTCACGTGGGTGGGAAATAGGGATTTCTATTAAAAAATCTATGGTTAACTGATGTAATTTGGGTAACAGCAGACACTTTTCCTTCTAGGTGAGAAATCCGTCATGGGCCCGCAGTTGTTTTCTCGGCGCAACCTGCGTAATTATGAAAGTCTATTTCCTGGGGAAAAAAATTTAAGAAAAGAAGAAGGAATCCTTCATGGACAATTTTAGGTGAGACCTCATGTCTTCTTTATTCCTTGTCTGGTAGCACTGTGAGTTTCTGAGGAGGTTTGTTGACCGTGGGGTCAGGACACTTCAGGGTGGAAAATGTTAAAACTGCAAATCCCACTTTGCTGTGCTTTGCTGCGAGGGACCTTCTGCGGTCGGAGAAGGCACGGGGAGCATTGAGCAGATCAAGCATCTCTCTGTTGAGGAAAAACTGAAGAAGGTGGAACTCCTCTCTCTGGGGAAAGGGAATGGCTGAGAGAGGATTTGGTCAAGATCTGCAAAGCCACGAAGGGGTAGAGATGACAGCTCCACAGCTGCCATTCACTAGAATAGAAATTTTAGAAGCTGTGATTCAAGAGCAGCAGTAACGGCAGTGAGCACCAAAGCAGGTTAAAGAGATGAGAGGAAGCTTTTCATGAAAAGCAGCTAGATGTCCTTGATTTCTTTTCTTACCCAGAGGAGTTAAAAAGGGCAGGCTGGTTGAGCAAGGTTAGTAATGGAGCGAGCAGCTCTGTGGGTAAGGGTGCTGTAAATCAGCTCGGAGAGTAGTCATTGATCCTGTTCCTGTGCAGATACAAGACCTGAGCAGTCTGAGTGAGTAATAAGGGAGGTGGTTATCAGGAGGGTTATGCTGTCTTTCAAGGATCTTTTCTTTACCCACAGTTAGAAACTGAGCAGTGGCCTAAAAGGACTTTTTTAACCCTCAGAGTATTTTGTGTTGAGAACTTTAATCTAGAGAGCAGACACATTAATTATTTTCTTTTTTTTTTTCTAAGTTTTTTACTGCTTTAAGCAAAATTCTGAGTGTGAAAATGTAGTCAGAAAACTGAAAGACTCTCTGTGGTTTTCTTGTTAGTAGGTGGAAACAGTATGTTTTTACAAAAGCTACTTCTGGAAACTTACCCCATGTTTAGCCCTGAACATTTTCAAGTTCTAGGGTAATGCTGAAACACAAGTAGACAGGAAGTGTTAGGTATGGTGTAGGTACTTAGTTGAATAGAGTTGTTTATGTCACCTGTTTTGTGACTTTTTGTTCACTTGGTTTTTTTCAACACTTCATGTGATTTAGTGAGGTAGGCTCCAAACCTCCCTGCAACTCCCTGTTTCGTTCCTGTGTTTGAGTATTGTTCTTTTCCAATCCCTCAGTCACTTCTTGAATTGTGAGCAGTGTTATTCCTCCGTGTGCCCTTAAAAAGGAATATTGAAATAGTAATATGAATGTTTCTGTTCACCCTTCTGTGAAGGCTGTGTTAAATTTGATTTCATCAGATTAGTCATTACGTTTGTAAAAAACCTGCATGTGAAAAGACTCAGTTGCAGTTCTCTTAGTTGCACTTAAAAATGTTTGCATATGCATTTTGCTATTTGACAGGTTTTTAATATAGTAGCAAAAAACGCCACGTAAATCTCTCCTCATCCCTCTTCAAAGAGGAGAGCTAGGACTTCATGTCTTTAAATTTGAGGAAACCAACAGAAAACAGGTATCTCGTGGTAGTCTTTTTTCAGCTTAAAATACCAAAGGGTATTCCAAATCTCTTACCTGCTAGGGGTTGCTTATTCTAATTAGCTCATTAGGAAGAAATAATTACAAAAGGCTACTAAAAAGTTTTATTTTATAAGGCAAAAAAATTTCTAAAATACCCAAGCCTGGAGGTAGTACTAATTTTATACCTTCCAAGAGGCTTTTTGAGACCCTGCTGTCATTATATATACATATTTCACCAAGTACTGAGTTCAAAACCTGGCTGCAGAGAGAACAAACCAATCCAACAAAATGCTTGATCCTGTTCTGTTTTTACACTTCCTTGTGAGTGGCTTCAGGAAACACTGCTTAGTTTTGCACTTATGGTTCTAACTCAAATTATCCATGATACTAAGCTATGGTTTGTGTATCTTTCCTGAGTAAGTAGAAAAGGTTTGTTTGTATGCAATAAGTCAAATAATTAATAGAACCTGGATACTCTACTAAAAAGTTGTTGCTGTTTGACTGAGAGGAAAAAAAGAACAGTAAAACAAACAAATGTATTGCTCTAGCAGTATTGTATTGTATTGAGTTCTTGCACAATTTCTCATTGATAATAGAAGAGCTCTTGCCACACCTGTTAAGAAAACACCAAATGCCAAAGCTCTGCGCATCTTGTTTGTTCTCCTTGGCCCATCTGAGCAATAACCGTGAGGAGCAGAGCGGGTGTGCAGCACCTCGAAAGGGCTTCAAGGACGTGGTTTTAATGACCTGAGATCTCCTTGGTAATTCCATGTGACAGGGGTGTGGCACGGTGTGTGCATGTTTGGCTTTCTGTTTTATGAATTATTATAACAGAGTCCTGATAGCCTTGGCTGCAGAGTGGTAAAAGCTTGACACAAGGTTCGTTATGGACCTCTTTAAATGAAATTCTGCATTTCCTTTGTGTCTCATGCAGTTGGCTCCTTTCCTCTTATTCCTTTTTTAAAATTTTTTTCCTCCTCTTGTTATCCAGCCCTACTGGGCATGACATTCCAAATTCTTTTCAGTCAAAGATGACACTAAGCAGTCTGAAAATGTTTGTTAAACAGTATTACAAATCTGCTGGAAAGACATCGTGTTCTTCCTTCGTTTGGTGTGTTCGGTCTCCTCAGGTAAACGAATCATGACCGTATCCTGCTGTACTGTTTCCTTTGTCAGAAAGCTGCTCTGACTTTAGGATGAACTTGCTGGGTCTGTAAAAGTCATTTTCGGACTGGGTTCTGTGCGAGTTCATAGTCCCAGCCCTTGAGAGGGAGGTCCCTCTCAATCCTGAGTTGCTGATCAGATATTGATGAGAAACCCGAGATTAAAAACAGCGACAGGGCTTTCCAGCCTTCTTTTTGGGATGTTTGTAAGGGGTGCAGGGCAGAGATCCTGAGTTTGAGCTCCAGTGCCAGGTGACTGATAGAAATAACCCTGATACACAAAGCTGGGAGGGGCTGGGGACAGCGACTTGGAGCAAGAGGTAAGAAGCAAAAGAAACCAACTCTGGTGAATCCGGTCTCTATGGGAATCAAGTACAGCCACTGATGTGAGTCCAGAGAGGGGGGAGAATATGGCATTCCAGCTGCCACCAGCATATCTCCGTTCTGCAGTGCTTTAGGAAGTCAGGAACTCAGAGTATGGAGCTCACTGCGCAGCTGTGGGCCCTCACCAGCAGTGCTGGTTCATCTTCTTGTAGCTCTGCTGTCGGGGGTGATGGGGAAGCACGCCAAAGTCACTCCATGTACCTACCACATGCCAAGAAGCTGTTTCCCAACGCTCAGGTAGCCACCACCATATCCTCGTGCCAGATCTTCCAAACAAGTTCTTCACTTGTGTGTCTGTGTTTCATTTTGCAAGCATTATCAGAGGCTCTGGGAACGCCGTACTGAAATCACTGCTTCCAGTATCAGAGGACCTCTTTGTGCTTCAGATGGATAAGCAGGCTTCCCAGGAACTTGTTCTGTTTTTCCATTCCATCTTTACAGCAATAGACTTTTATCCTTATGCATTCCTGTCTGCCTTACAAACTATTTTCCCTCTTCTGTGCTTTTAAGTAGCCCTGGTAATAAAAGCGTTCTGTCGAGCTGTTTCCTGAATGCTACAAAAGCCTTTCTGGCTTAGGTGTCACTTCTGCTTTGATCTAAGAGATGTGTTCATACTGTGCAGTTCCACCATCCAAGCCTGTTTAAGGGACCGCAGCCTTTTGCAGCTGAAGTTGTGTCTTGTTTTTATAGCTATGTCTTTTACAATACCTGCTGGGTCATTTTACGTTGTCCCTTTTGTGGCTTTACCATTTCTCACTGCTTTGTCTGTTTTTAAAGAGTGTGTCCAGTACCATTTCCTACAATGTCAAGTTTTTCCTTGTTGTTAGTTTCAATTATTTCATGCTGTCCTTGTGCTTAAGGCAACCAGAAAGCTTGGAGGCCTGAAGTGTGGAATGAATCATTTAGGGCAGGCGATCGACTTTGGAAGAGAGAACAAATTAAAAGTCATTTTCTCTCCAAACTGTTCTCGTTAATTTAGTTTTCAGTGTAGCCTTTCTTCTTCCCTTTCATTCAGAAGATGAACGAAGAACCAAGAGAAGGATGGGAAAGACACTTCTGAGAATGTCAGGAACCCATTTCCATTTCTCCCAAAACTAGGGAACAGAATAGCCTTAATAAATGAGAGCTCCAACAAGCTACAAAGGAATTTTTAATGTGATGTGTAGATATTAGAAATCTTTTGATGCACCATGTCATGCCCCTGATGCCATACTTGTTTCTGTCAAGTCAAAGGTCTCAAATGTGTCGCTGTAGTGTGTGTTTGTCCACGTTCTTCATGAGTTTCTCGTGTGTTAACGTTTGAACTTTTCGTGCGTTTAACAATTTTGATGTAATCCCAAATAATGTCGTGTTAGAGGCTGCATTCAAATAACAATATTAAACAGAGCAAGGGAAATATCTTTAAGCAAGTAGCAAGTTTGTACAGAATATCAGCAACACGATTTATACAAACTCTAGGAATTCAGTTTTTAAAAATTGCAGAAAAAACCCCCAATATTTTATATTACTGAAAATCTGTTCTCTCCTTTTCAAATAAGTGTTTCGTCCGTGTTTTTATTTTCTAGGAACCTTTTCTTCTTTTCCCCTCTTGGAGGGGAAATTTTCCACACTTTCATCCTCTGTTTATTTTCTTGGCGTTGTCCTTTCGTCGATACATTCTCAACCAGCTGTGTGGAAATGGAGCTAACTAACTCCTGTCCGAGGATAACATTGAATAACACAGGGAATGTTTTGCTAAGGGAGCCTGCATCTCATTCCATGGCCACAGTGTGTTAAGCATATGCAGGAGCATGAAAACTTTTGGAGCAGCGAACTGTTACGCTTCCATTTGTCCCATTATCCTGTTACTCCAGCTGTAATGACTGAACTGCAGCTGATCAAAGTGAATATTTAGGGAAGAAAAAATCTGATATTTCATGATTAACCTCTCCTTCTACATGGTAGTTTTTTACCAGCAAATTTGGGACGTAAGTTCTTTTATTGATAAGGCATGGTAAAGCTTCATCTGTTTGAAGTCATATGTAATTTTTTCCTTGTTTTGTGGTGTAAGTTGTTGTGGTTGAGGGGGTTGGATATTTTTCTATATGTGATTATTAACTGAGACTTAGTAACTGATTATTAAGATTTTTGATTTTGTGTTCTGTGAATGAGGGCATGTACTAAAATCCATTACAGAACTGTCATGCATAGATTTGAATATTTGGGAGCCTTAATCTGTCTTCCTTCTATAGAAGAGGGGTCTCCTGCTTCATGTTGCCCTTGTAGAACTTTTGGAACACAGTTATCAAGACTGTTGCTCGCTGCAGTTAATCCAGACCCAGACATCCTGGAGCATGGGAATCCTAAAATAATCCAGGTTGGAAGCTGTGTCTGGAGGTCTGATCCCATCCCTGCCCAGAGCTGATCATATTGGTTTGGGTGCCTGGGGCCTGGCCACTTCAGTCTGGAACATTTGACTGTCAGGGTTCCACAGCCTATTTGGGCAACCTTTTTCAGTGTTTGACAACAAAGTTGTTTTTTCCAGGTATCTGGGCAGCTCTTCTTGGCCCCTGTGTCCACTGCTTTTCCCATTATCACTTCCCATTATCGCTGAGCACTTCCCAAAAGGCCTTGCTGCTCCTTTACCCAATCCTACTGGACGGCTCAAGACAGTAATGAGTTCCCCCCTCAGCTCTCCTGAGATACAGGAGACTAGAGAATCTATTCACCTGCATTCCTTCCATCTCGCCAGAGAGTGGATTTGGGGTGTTAGGATGGAAATATCCCTCCACACCTACTGAAGCCTTGGCTTGTTTGGTAACTCAGGTGCTGTGGATCAGAAAGAGCTTTCCTTCCCAGAAAGGAAATGTTCCTGACTCGGATGAGATGTTGAAATCTGTTAGGGCTGGAGGGAAGACAGAATTGGTTCCTCCTTTTGATTTTGTATCTGGGCGAGAACACACTTGGGAAGGAACTCCTTGCAGAGGAGGCAGCTTGAGGGATGGAGTAAGGCAAAAAAAAAATCCAAAAAACAAAAAAAAGGATTAGTGAAAATGAAGACATTGGTAGTAGCACAACCAAGTGTTAAATATAGGTGGTGCAGATGCAAAGAGTGTGTTTGAATTAATGTGCAGTGGGCAAGGGATTTCAGAAGTTACTGTACATGTACTAATTGGTTCAGGCTTTCTCTTTTTAACTCCACAGCAGTGTGATTGTGGACCAGTTAAGAGTGAAAAATTAAACACAAATATTGCAAGAGAGGCATCAGGGATACCATGGGGTTTAGTTTTCCTAGAGTGGAGAGGGGAAGATTATTGGTTGGAGGGGGAGGAGTTGTTCTGCTTTTTCAGCCACTGCTTTGGATAATGAAATATTTATTTCTTTGGAGAAGAACAGCTGAAACAATAGAGCTGTGTTTATAGAAAAATGGTCATTTGTCCAGACTCTGATTTCTGGTTCATCAATACCTCTTTGTGAGAGGTACTTCCCTCAAATATGCCTTTGTTTCCAATGGAATGCAACCAGGGGCGTATAGTGCAAGGAGTCTCAGTTGGGCTGGCTTAAACAAACAATAAAACAGTGCAAAGACTGAAATTAAAATGTATATATTTGTTCTGTGCCATGTTCTATTCATTACCTGATTGGAGCATGAGGCAAAACAACACATCTTGCAGCTTCCAGCTGGCTGAGCTGTGTATCTGTACAGCAATGTTACATGTGTTTTAAAACAGGATTTAAAAGGCAGTTGCCAAGCTTTTCTTATGGTTTGTTTAACAAGCTTCTGAATTGTGGAAATAACCAGAAAGGTTCTCAATTCATGCCTATTCATAAGGACAAACACCAATTTTTTTCCTTTTTTTCCCAGACCACTGAGCCCAGTGATCCAGTGTTATGCTTGGAGGGACTATGACAGGTGGTAAGTGAGATGGCTTCAGGTCACTTTGAGTGTAATTCATCTCTTTTCTGAAAATGACATCTGCTTGCCCAGAGGGTGCTCAGTCTGTTTTCTTCTCTCCCTGCCCTGGTATCCTTTGCTGGAAGCAGTTGAGAGCTCAGAATATTTATTACCACGTCATTGTTTGTCATGTCCCTCTTGTGATGGCAGGCTCCCTTTCTCTGCCAGGGAACCACAACGTGGCCTAGAATGCAAGTGTAATAATGTAAGGGTATGTTTTGAGTTTGATTTGTTGCCTTTTTTTTTCTCTCCGTTCTGGTGTGTTGACCTTGCCTGGCGCTTTGGCTTGAACCGTTTGGTTGTCTTGAAAGCACCATCTAGTGGTACAAGCTCATCAAGAAATTAAGGAATAGGCTGTCTCCTGTTTTGTCTTTGCTAAAAATAAGGCTCAAGAATATTTCTCCAGATTCCCTTCCAGCCTAGTTCACATTTGGAAAACTTTTGGCTGCATCCTGCCTCTCTGGTGCCTTTAAAAAATTTATTTGACAGGAGTTGAAGTCAAATGGATTGATCTCCAAGAAGTGATCAATGATAAGTATAAAAGATGATTGCTGTATTAGAGGAACAGGTGGTCCATGCAGTAGCACCGCTCTAGAGAGAGTGGAAATCAGTGACTTAAAACAGCTGAATACAGCAGTGCTCATGTGTGAAGAGTCCATTGAGAAGTCAGGCCAAGTCATCAAAGGATTTGTGAAACAACTTGCACATGTTGGTGACAGGGCTGGCAGCAGTTGCTGTATCGTGTCCACGTGACATCCTGGCTTTAACAGGATGGACATCATTGTGCCAATCATTTATTTGTTCTGGGAGCTGAACAAAACACAAATACAAGCAGCACTGAAAAATGAGCAATATTTCATTCTGGCTACTTACTAGTGTTCTAGTAAGAAAACAGAAGAAATGTTCATGAACAGCTAAATTTCATTACCTTGACAACCACAGTGATGGGCAGATGGTGTCACACCTTGCTGTCTTGTCTGGATCAAACACTTTGTGTGACTGATAATGGGAAAATCTCTCTTGGAAAATTTCTCTCCCCCTCCCCGATTAACACTACCTGCCCTTTTTATTGTCACCATATTATAAAGCACCAGAGGCATCTTTCAATTTCCTTAAAATATCAAGAAAAAAGTGTTTACTGATGCCCAGTAAATATGTGAATATGTAAGGGAAGCATCTTGACAGAACCATCATAAGACTTTTCCTGTAGTGTGGTAAAACCTGCTTGTTTGAGCATTTGGAGGGCAAAATCTGAGTTTGAGCATCTTTAAATAGAAAGGGATTTGAAATGCTGTGATTTTGGCCCATGAAAATTGCACATAATTACCAAGATGAAAATAATGCCTTTAATGTTTTTGATTCTAGAAATATTTTCAGCCTAACCTCATTCAATTTTCAGCCAACTGATAACGAGGATTGTGGTAAAGTCAACAATCAGAAATGAAAGAAAAAAAGCTGCTTATCAATGTTATGCTTCCCTATGAAGCTCTTGGTTACAGCAGAGCCAAGACAGTTTTTAAACAGACAGCTTAGCTTCAAAGATACACTTAATAAGCAGGAGGGAGCAACTGTTTTGGCTGGAGGGAATGACTGTAGACTGGTAATGAAGGTGAAACACGTGCATTTTTGTGTGTGGGCAACGCATAGCAGTACCACCACTTAACACATGGCATTAGCAACATAAATTACATCCCATTTTATTCCATGTTCTGACAGATTATGCCCAGAAGGAAGCACAGAAGGAGAAAATCTACAGACTGAAACAGGGAGGACAGTGGGCAAATTGTGAAAATGCTTCACACCTAGAACATCGCTGAGGTAAGTGAAACTGAAGTATGTGAACCTTGCCAAAATAAAAGTTACCAGCTCCTCTTCCAAAATTGCAACATCCTAGTAGATGAAGCGTTTTGTAAATAGTGACACAACTAGAAAGAAATGAATGTGAACAGTTGGGAGATAGGATGAGATTCAATTTGCGTTAAGGAAAGGGTCATGTAGTGATGCAATGTGAAATTATGTGTGAGAAAAGGAATTGATTTAGATTCCAACTGTATGAGATGGGAAGCTACGGTTCATGCTTGGAACTTCCTGTTGTGGACAGGTTATATTTACCTGGTCAAGTCTGAGAACATTTGGGGCCTGGAGCAGTGCAGGTTAGCCCTGAAAACCAAGGATCTCTATTAGTATTGTACTGGCATTCTGCTCTTGGTATACCATGCACACACAAAAACTCCAAACCAAAAAAACCCCTCACACCTACATGTTAAAAACAGAAAAAAAAACCAACCCAAACAACCCACAAGCCAACAAACCTGAACACCACCAAAAACCCCAATCAACCAAACCAGAAAACCCACACCAGAAATTTGGTTGGGGAAAAACCCACCGCCAATCGACCAAAAAAACAAACCAAAAAAATCTAAAAAACCCCAAACCAAAAAAAACAGCAACAAAAAAGTCCCTCATCAAAAATACCATAAAAACCCTTTCTTTGTATGCTGGAATTATTTGTTCTAGCTAATGATTGATATAATTGTTGGTTCTCACCAGGTTAAAGACTAAATAAAAGCAAGTAATTTATTTAAGGCCTTTTATGCCAGCAAGGTGAAGTAATCACTGCTGTGGTCTTTGGTTGTCTCTCCTTACAAGTCAAATCAATTAATTTTTTTTCATTTTTTAATTTATTAATTTTATTTATTTTATTTATTAATTTCATCTGTGTGGTAGAATTTGCAGTACCTCACTGGCACCTGTGCCCGGGTGTTATAGCTGATGAATAAATGTATTTCCCAATCATACCTATATTAGTGTTTTGGGTTTTTTCTTGCCCTTTCTTGGACTGTTCTGTGTAATGACTGTCAAATTCTTTTCTTTGCCTTCCATGAGGCTGCTAATCATTTTTTAGAAAGGAAGATGTAACACATTCCCCTGAGTCCCATTCCCACTATAATGCAGCCGGGTTAACAGAAGTGTTGACCGTCCACTGATCTGACACGTGAGCTGATAGCTTTGAAAAGAGCAGGTTTATTGGCAAAGGCCTTCCCCAAATGTGATTTTAGTGGTGGCTGTGTTCAGACTGACATAAAAAGTGCATCTACTGATATTTCAAAGCATATTCATGCAATGCATCTGTACCTTTCTATTCAAAAATGGGTGAACCTCCAGAAACGCCTCGGAGCTGTCTGCCATGTCGTGCACCGAAAACACTTGTACGCCAAGCAAGAGAGC
This sequence comes from Regulus satrapa, assembly GCA_013396955.1. Classification (NCBI taxonomy): domain Eukaryota; kingdom Metazoa; phylum Chordata; class Aves; order Passeriformes; family Regulidae; genus Regulus; species Regulus satrapa. The sequence goes on along the minus strand of VWZN01010086.1, from coordinate 314,524 downwards.
AGCGTTTGTGCCATGAGAGGTTAGCTGGTAAGTCAGGTATCATTCTCGGACTTGGAGGCTCCTGAAGCAGCTCCAGCTTTTGTACACAAAAGCCTCATCAGATAGATGATATCTTGCATGTGTGTCGTTGTATGCAAAGAGTTTTGTTTTCCACCTTCCAGAATATCTACATAGGAGTCTGTAGTTTTCTTGTAATGCTGATGGGACATGAATCCTCCTTTTTCTATACAGGGCAGAACTCACTTGTGGCCCCTTTATTAATTTCGCATTAGACAAGAAATTTTTGCGTGCTCAGTCATCTTATTCTGGTGTTTTTCAGTCTGGGTGAGTTCACAAAGGTGACCTTCTATTGAGTCTTCTCTGACTTCTCCAGGGGTTTGCCTAACAAAGCCACCTGTTCATATGAGCCTGACCTCTCTTAGATCACCACACCAATAAGATTACTATCTCAATTTATTGTGAAAATCTTTGATTGCCACAGCTTTTGGAACATGTATCTGCATTTCTTGTTCCAAAGAGCCTAGTAGCTGTCTGAGGCACTGCCTTACAAGTGCATGGCAATTAAGGAGAACACCAAAGTTACACTGGAAATTTTATTAGGTTCAACCAAAGGATTTAGGACAGGATAAGCTGGTTTGGTTTTTGGGAAATACACTTAGCTCCTTACAGTACAGGAACAGAACTCCAAAATGGACTTATTAGTACAAGAATTTCCAGCATGTAATTTTCCAGGTAAGTTGTAGGTCCATGTTGTTGTCTTTAATATGAGATGCTCTCACATGTTTTTAGATGTACAAAAACTTTACCAGTTTTATGGTTTTCCCTTTTCTTTCTCAGAATCTCTCCATTTTTAATATCTTGGTGTACATGAGAAAAACATCTTCATCTGTTCTTGCTCTTCTTAAGAGGAATGGGTGAAGCATTATCCATGGGGTTTCTCCATTCCTATGCAATTCTTCTTTCTATTATATTCTCTGATAATAAAGATATCCCCTTCTTATAAGCTAAGATATCTATGTGCCACTTGCTTTTTACTTGGTCTGTTTGTTCTTCTTCCAGCTCAACCCGTCTTGCTATTGGTTCCATTTTAATTTCTTTAATATTTCTCTGTCAGTCACAGATTTTAAATGTATTATATGTGTAAGAATCCATATATGTATATATTTTAAAAGATAATCTGGACCCAAGTATTCAATCTTTCTTTCCCCTTAATTTTGAAACATTGTGGTGAGTGATATCAGGGCGAAAATTTAAACACTGAATCCTAAACTGATAGTGACTTTTTTTGTCAGATACTGCAAGGGCTTCAGTGAGGGCTAAATGTGGGCTTGACTTTGGTTTGGCACAGAGGCCAACTTCCTGCTATAATCCATTGTTTTAAATGTCTCTCAGACTCTGCAGGGGAAGGAAAGGGTTGATATGTGATACTGTGTAAGGAATACTACAGTAACAAGCTCCTGTGAGCCATGCTGAGCATTCAGATTGCCCATACAATAAACATTCAAGGACATCAGGCACTGGGTACACAGATATTTCTCTGGCTTTTCAATAACTGTCACCTAGTCTGCCAGGGAAACTCACTGTGAATCACAAGGAAGTTCTGGACAAATATTTCAGTTTCCTTTATTTATGGTATAGGAACAAAAGCGTGCTAAACACAGTTCTCTTCATCTTCATGCTTGACGTGCTTCCTCTTGGGCAAAACCACTGGATTGTGTCATAGCCTGGCATTTCCCTTGGCAGTGAGTGCCAGCGTGGCCACAGTGGCCGGGCCGCACCGTGCCCCAGACAGGCGTGGGGCTGTCAGTACGTACCACCCCCTTCCCCAAGTGTTACTGCAGGACAATCATAGCTTAGGAAAGCATTAATATCCTTCTGATAGAGGCTGCATTGTCATGCACGATTCAAATCGCCGACTCCGTGTACCTCCGTGCACGTTGCCTTTGGTGTACAGATGGTAAAATCAACAAGCTTGGAGCTTCAGTTCAAAAGGCTCCAGGTCAGAACTCAGGAAATAAAGTTCTAGTTTCTTCCTTTGCCAAATTTTGGACTCACTCAGATTACTTGATCTTTTACTGTCTCGATTTATTGCCTTGGAAATTAGCATAAACCCACTTATTTCTTCCCTAAACTTTTTCCAGCCATTGTCGAGGCATAAAAGGTAATGACTAATTTCAGCTGTTCTCCTTAGTAGGATTGGGAAGGAGTGCTATTAACTTTGTGGTGTCATTCAGAAAAGTTACTGTCATGACTAAATGTCAAAAGTAGAGATTGTATCATCATCTGTGTGTTGCATAGTGATTCTGCTCGATGTGTGTGACAGGAAGAGATCCCCAGACAATCAAACGCTGTGTGAGCTTCATGGAATAGACATTTTGGAGGTCTGCTTTCAATATTAGGATATTATTCTTCATATTTTCAGTGCTAAATGGCATTTATTTGTTTAAAATGTAAGGTGGCCAAAACTAAAAATCCAGGGTGTTTTTGAAGTTATTTTATCAGAAAGCAACTTGATACTAAAATGTTGTGTCTTGGATTTCTCTGTTGAACTGTAATGTTAAGGACAGATTTTTTGTTTAAAATCTGGGTCGGGAATGTGGTCAAAGATGTTAAAGCTAAGTCAGACAATGGTAAGCTTTGATATTAGAAAACCTTCTGTGTGCCTGCATGCTTTAAGAAAAGCTGACTTAGCTTTACACCATTCCTGTACAGAGCCGTTCCTGACCTTGTAGCAGCTTTTCAGCTTTTCCCAAGGTGTTAAGCACTGGTGGGAGCACGCCTTGCGTGCTGTGGGCTCCTCAGCACAGGAGAGACAAGGATGTACTGGAGAGTGTGCAGCCAAGGGCCAGGAAGGTGTTCAGGGAAAAGCACCACCCTGTGTGCAGGGAATGCCTGGGAGCTCTGGGGTTCTTCAGCTCAGAAGAGAAGGCTCAGGGACATCTCATCCATGGACAGATAGCTGGAGGGAGGGTACAGAGAAGACAAAACTTGGGTGCCTTTGCTGCCTCATGCCAGAACTGGAGCCACTGGACACAAAATGAAACAAGGGTGTTTTCTTTTGAACATCAGGAAATTTGGGGTTTTTTGCAGTGAAGGTGGTTGAGCAGCAGCAGAATTGGCCAGAGAGGTGTGGCATCCACTAGGTCCCAGCCAGGTCTGAGAGCGAGCCTGGGACAGCACCAAGTACCCTCTAAAGGCATCAGAGCATAACTTCAGGAGTTCCCTTCCAACCCCAGCCGGTGATGACGTTAATGATTCATGAACAGGGACATCACAGGACCAAATCAGTTATGCTTTGAAGGTTTAAGCTCTGACTCTCTGCCACAGCTCTGCTAAATAGACACATTAGTGTGGAAAAGTGTGACCGAGCCACTGCCCGTAGTTAAAATGGTACTAGGGCTAGGAATGTCTGGTGAAGTTTCCTCACTGCGGTGAACCTGGCGGCCAGTTACTTTGTATACTCATGGAAAAATACTTTTAATGATGCTTATCAGACAAAAAATAAAATTCTTTTGGGTGAATAGGACTGATGTCAGGGGAATGCAAGTAACTTCTGTCTGGAGGTCTGCAAGCTTTTTCTTGAACTTGTGAGCATTCTAACTTGTTCTTTTTGCTAATATAAATAGTGTGCAGTCTTTAGGCCTATGAAGAAAAATTGTAAGAATTTAATAATCCAATATGCAATCAAAATCTAAGATCCCACCAATGTTGTACTGTTTTATGTTTTTCTACTTAATGGGATCTTTTAGGTTAGTTTGAAAGGCTTTTGTTGAATCTGTTTTGTCTCTGACTTCACTGTGTTGTTAAACGTTGCACTCCTTACTAGATAACAGGAAATAGCACTGCTTAAGGTTTTCCAAACTACAGATGTATTTTAATGTCGCTCATTAACGGTTGTATGAGCCATTAAAAGCTCACTTGTCATTTTCACAGCACTGATCCTCTGAAGCAGGACTCTGAGAACCCTGGAATTTACCTTAGCTATGGCTCTACAGAGCAATCTGTGGTATTTGTGCCTGATAAGGGACAGGTTATTACATAAAGACTACAACCTTGAGTATGTTTGTGAACATAAGAAATAATGTGTATTAATAATGCAAAATAATAGGAAATAGCACATATTATTGTTGTTCTGATCAGAAAATCCCCAGAATGCATTATTTAATCAGGCTGTTTGTAGATAATAAAGACTATTGTTTCATTTTTCTCAGGGCAGTTATTATCTGAGGAGTATGGTGGTACTGCAGCCTTGGGTGCCTGCCTTCATGATTTCATTCTCATATTGCCTCTTATGTAGCAGATTTCTCTGTTATGTGTTACAAATTTGGGAAGTCCAAGAGCTGAATTTGCACATTGTTTACAGGAAGCGCTTCATACTTGCACAGATCCCAAACTGACAGGGATTTCATCTCTTCTGCAAAGGAGAGACTGTACAGCACTACAGCATCCGGATAGCATAGCAAAAAAGGGGTTTCTTTTCTGGTTTTTTAACCTTAGGAAATGATTAATGAGAAGTCATTCAGCTGATCTAATAAAATTTTTCCGTGGGAACAGCTGTGAAGTAACAGCCCTGAAGATTTCCAAATGAATGTAAATACAGATGAGATATTTAGCAGCTTCCTCAAAATTTGTTCAGTTGGAAAGGCACACTTAGTGGGAGGATGAGCAATTAAAACGGAGGGATTAGGTACTTGAAATTCTTCGTTTCTCCTTTTTTTTCTGAGCTTGCCAGGGGGATTCCAGTGCAAACTGAAGTAAATGATGGCAGAGAGTCAATCAACTTAAACCACTGGCTGCATTGGTAGTGATGACTTGTTAACTACACTATGGGGAAATCATGTTTATGAAGAGAATTTATGACAACAATACTGGGATTATAATGTTCCGAGTCCTTTTGTATCTATTTTCCTTATTACAAGGAATTCCCCTTCTTTCAGGATATTTAGTAGCTGCCTACCTGGTTTTAGTTTACCTGTGTTCAGTGCACAGGAGACCACAAGCCCATTTGGTCTAGACTCAGATGAAGCGCTGGTTTTAGCAGCAAATCATCAGAGCAAAAGGTGTGAAATCATCTTGAAGATTTTGAGTTTTTTAGATCTATGCTGTGTGATTTTCACAGCTCTGTGTCTCTGGCCTTGCATTAACTACTGTTGTTAATTTTGTGGTAGGGAGAAGCATCTAAGGATGTTGTAATTAAGGTTTTCTCTCCCTCTGTAGATACTGATTTCAGTAGTGTAGTCTCAAATACTCTTGTTCCACTAAAGGAAAATCAATAAAATCACTTGTGTAACAGAATGATTATTAGATTTCAAAATATTTGTCAGGTGAGTTTAAAACAAAATAAGAAACATCTATTTCTCCCCAGCAAATTGATTTCTTTTGTGAAGTCTTTATAATCAGGTTTCCTTGTAATGAAAATGTTGCCAATGTTCAGGGGAAAGTTTGGTAACTCTTAAAAGAGTAACAGGCTTGGGGGATAGTAAGTTGGAAGTAAAAATACCAACTTGGAAATATATCTAGATGTGGTGAGGAGTTGTCCTCCTTGTTGTTAAATGGGTAAAAAAGTCTTATTTAAAAATTACTAAAATATGGCTTAGAAAAAAGAGATGCTCAACTTTTTACTGAGCTGCTTAGGCAATTTCATTGTCTAAGGACACTTAAGTGTTTACAGCTTTTGACATCTGATGGTGGTCTTGACTATTGAGAAAGTTCCGTTCCTCCCTCCAAAGAAAAGAGAAGCCATATCTGTTTGCCTCAGCAAGGCTTCTAAAGCTCCCGCTGTAAATGCTGCAGTGTTTTCAGGACACCATCGGTTTTAATACAAACCTCTGACTCGCTCAGTTGGCCTTCCCTGCCCAGGATTCTTCCCAGTTGGAGGGAAGAAAATCAAACTGTGGTTTCAAAGGTATAACCCGAACGTATCTAGTCACAAACTGTACTTTCATGAGTGTTGCCCACTACAGAGCAGAGTAAGTCCCCAGGAGATGTTCTCTTATCTCTTTAATTTCATTCTTACTCTATTTCAGCTTTTTGCTGCACAGATTTCCCTTTTCGGGTCTAGTTCTGGGAGTTATCTGAAATAGTGCTATCTCGATATCTGCTTTAAAGATGGGAATGTAGATATTGGTAATAAAAGGGTGATATTAGATCCACACGCATTGTTGAAAGTTTTAGTATTCCCCCAAGTTAGTAGCACAGAGCTTTCCTGTGCTCGTGCTTTGCTATGAAGCGAATTAATGAAATACAGATCGTCTTAAATCTCAATATAATTATTGAGCAATATAAGCAGAAAAGATTAATGTGCTCTCGGCTTGAACTCTTTTACTTTTAGACTTGTAACTACCAATAATATTTTTAACTTGCTGTTCTTTGATGTGGTCCTGAAAAGATTTAAATACAGGTGTTGCTCTGATGAGCAGGGCAGTCACATCTAGCAGAAGGAGCTCCACGTAAAGGTGGGATTCTTCTGAGTAATGCGCCTCCACTTGCATCTTTTCCCCGTGCAAACAAAGAGTACTCTCTATGCAATAGAAGTAATTTCCTCGTCTCCTGTAGCTGTTGGGGAGTATGAATATAGAGTGCCCTCTAAGCAAGCCCCACGGTGGCCAAGGAGGTGCTAATGGCTCGCTGAGAGTCTCAAGCTGTTGCAAAGTACTCCTTTTAGGCATGGTTTTGGGGAAAGAGATGCAGAACTAAATTAGAAATTAAGCAGGGATGACAATCAGCTTCTACCTTTCCCTGTTGCTGGAGGGCTATCGGATTTGGGTTCATCTCTGTGAGTAGGGTCCATTCTTCAAGCAGTGGTGACCCCTCCTGAGGCCACAAGCTGCTTTTAAAACTGCTAAGTGTCAGAATATTGTGCCATGAAACTTGGCTTTCCCTGTCACTGTCATCACTGAGTGTTAGCTTGCTGTTCTTGTTTATACGAGACAAGCCAAGGCATGGCTGATTCCAGAGGTATGACAGTGCAGAAGATGAGGCTGAGGGGAAAAAAGCCAGCTTCATTTCTCATGTGTGAGCAAATGGGACTTGTAATATCCTCCTCTGTCTGTGTGGAGCAGCAAGCGTTACCCGGGGCTCCAAGGAAACTGCAGCCCGGGGAGTTCCTGCAACCTCCTGAGCTGCCGGCACCTACTGAGGGCACGCTGCCAGCCCTGGGCAAGCTGTGTGCAGAGGGCCTGCCTCTGAGCTGCCCTGGGAGCTCCACATCCAGGGAAAATGGGCTTGAGACTCTCGAGATGTTTGGAGGCACCGCTGCTGCATCCCTGCCGTTGGCAGATCAAAAACAGCCCCTTCCCAAAAGGGAGTTTTCTTCCTGCAATTTTGTTCCCCAAGGAAAGCAATATATTTAGCTGAATTACGGCCAAATTTTATGGTAATGGGGAAAAAAATCAAGATTATAACCCCAGGGCATAAAGTGATGGGTTTTAGTGATGCAGTGCTTCAGGCAGGTGAGCTGTACAGCTATAGCCAGGCATTTTGTCTGTTTGATGAACTGTGTAGATTTAATTGTGACCCTTTTCCTTGGGGTTTGGAGAATTGGATGGGGTGTTCTTGGGAGGTGATGTGTAGGGTAAGAAAAAGGGAAAGATAACCCTAAAGGTTATCTTTATTGTGACAAAACTGAACTGTTTCTACTTTGTCAGTTTTCTGTTGTACTTTTTTTTCCTGATACTTGCTGAGTTTGGGATGTTTGCATTCCCAGTTGCGTTAGTGCTTAGAAATTGAGTAGAGATGTTATTACACCTGAGATGTAAGACCTCATGTGAATGAGTAACTTATTGTACACTTTATAGTTATGAACAGAGACGAATCTATCAATTAAAAGCCAAAGTACAGCTTCTGGTTTTCTGTATGGCTGCTTGGAGTCTCTAATCTGATACTAGACTTGTCTCTGTATTCATCCAAAACAGATTTCTCAATGCCAAAATAATTGTACAGAAGTGTTGCATTCTTTATTTCTATGGTCACAGCTGTCTAGCATGTCCTCAGTCTCCGCCCAGAATTCAGTTCATAGTGACAGAGGTAACTGCTTGGTTTACAAATATTCCTTGTGCTGGTGAAAGGGGAAGCGGGTGTTAGCTCTTGTGTGGAAGAGCAGCCCGGTGAACATCACAGATCTCAGTGATTGCAGCACAGAGTGTACGCACTGCGTGTGGTGGACTGTATTCTGTTACTGGTTAGTTTGGGGAAATACAGAGAGAAGAGCTTTATGTAGAATATATTCAATATCGTATGTGAGAAATTGCTGTCTGATCCCAGATAGAAATACTAAAACATGCCTTATTTTCCCTCTGTTGTGAGTTAGTCAACTTCTGAGCCAAGATTCTTAATTTAGGTCTGCAAATTTTTCTTACTATTGCAGAGTTGCTATAAAACCAGTGTAGGTCAAGGTATAGGAAATTAGAGATACAGCTGCACTCTGGCTCCAAGCACCAGTGAGGATGTGCAGAACAGTGAAAAACTGATGCATTTTGGATTCTGAAGTCCTGGTTGTTTCAAAAGGGTCCACACTGAAAAAGCAAATACATCCCTTCTGAAAGCTCAGTCAGGCATGCACCGGGAACTGCTGTCACAGCAAGAAGAGCCTAATTTGAACAGCCTGAGTAGCACAATTGCTCACAGCATTGCAGCAGCCTCGAGGTCACTCCTCAAGGTCTCACAGCGCCATTTGGTGTAGTTGGGCTTTTTCTTCCAAGGAATTACGATGTATATAAAAGCTCTTCTGTATTGTCTGTATTAATAGTATCTGGAAAACTTCCTAGATTTCAGAAAAACCGCTTGCACAGAAAATTGAATTCTTCCTTCTTCCTTGGGGAGTGCGTATCAGTGCTTCCAGTGCAGAGAGAGGCTGGCTGTGGGAATGGGAAGGAGGAACATTGGTTGTAAATTGATAAGAGGATAGTTTTAGGTGGGATCTGAGGAAGAACTTTTTCATTATGAAGGTGATGAAGGTTGCCTAGACAAGCTGTTGATGCCCCATCCCTGGAGGTGTTCAAGGCCACGTTGGATGGGGCTTGGGGCACCCTGATCTACTGGAAGATGTCTCTGCCCATGACAGGAGGTTGGAGGGAGAGATGATCTTTGAGGGTCCCTTCCAACCCAATCCATTCTGTGATTCCAAGGACCTCGAGTTATTCTGTCCAGCCTCTGGGCTGCCTTTCTGCAATTGGATTTTCTCTATTTTAATTACAAACTTTGCCATGGTGTCCAGTGTGAGGTACTTGGGATAGGTCAAGATCGTGATTAACGCATAATTTATGTCTATCGGCAACAATCGCTGACATAATTGCCTTTAATTATTTCTGCAATTAAGTGGTATTAAGGACTTATGATGTCGCAAGGTGCCAATTAAATGGAAGTTGTTTTCCCTGTAATTAAATAGCCAGTATTACACTATTAAGTAGAATTTGAACCCTAAAATAGAAGCATTTCTTGTCTGTGTTTTTGTATCTTAGCAAAGCAGTATCTGGCTTCTGGGTGTGTCTGAAAATGCAGATGAGAGCAATAACTCATTTGTTTTACTAAATAACTAATTAGTTTTCGAGAACCAAAGGTATGATGTCTGTCTTCATTTCAGTTTTCAGCAAAAGATGTTATTTGAGGAATAAGCATATTTAGTTCACATTTAGAAAACATGAAAGCTTAAGGCAGTATGATCAAGTTGTTGGTATTTTGTATTCCAACATATTTTGTTTATATTTTGATCAATGTAAATGTTAAAAAAAACTTTTAATTGTTTTTACTGGTTTGGTTTATTTTTTTCTGCAGCATATTTCATAGGCTTGCATCTTATTAATGTCATCATTAGAGTAATAGCAGATACAGTTCATACAGTTCTTATTTCTTAAAAATAAGTCTTCTTTGCAGAGCTAATACTGCTGTGCCCTCTGGTGCAAGTTTTGACCTCTCAGTCCTTATGGGGATGTCCAATTGAAAATTATATGGGTGTGAAACTGAGGAAAAAGTGGCACCTTCTCAGGTTTTCTTGCTGTTAGACACCACGTCTGACGTGCAGATAAAAAGTAATGTTCTGTATTGTGTACATTCTGTTCTGGCAGTGGAAGAAGCAAGTAAAGGAGGCCCAAAGAACTTGCTGCACTGTTAGTGCTCCGCAGCAAACGTGCGTTAGCCACGTTTTATAATCCAATCTGCTCCAGCCTAACTCGGATGGGATGGAGGCTGCTGAGGAATAGGAGTTAGCATTGTAGTTAAAAATAACAGCCTGTCGTTTTTACTACTCTCCCCTCTGGGGTAGGAAAATGGCTGTCATTCCAAAGAGGCTCTGTTGGTAATATTCTATACACAAGTACTTCTGTCTGTGTGCATGTAATATTATAGATAACAAGACATAGTATAGAACATGTGATGTCGGTCTGAAAAGGAAACCAGAAAAGGAAATAAGATGGAAAGCTTCTATTTCTGTAAGAAAAAATATCATCTACCCGGCATCACACATTTAAAACCAGAAAATCTTCGATAAAATTATGCAATATATATTTCTTGCATTGATGAGTTACTTGAGCTGTAATGGAAACCCATTTGCGTTCTTCTGAATCCTATTCAATCCAAGCTAATTCACAGTCTCTTACTAATTGTGTAGAGGCCATAGCAACAGTTAAAATTGTGCAAGAGTCTTCTGGCAACAATGCCATTATACCATAAGCACGTCCTGAAGCCAGCTCAGGTGTGCTCAGCAGCAGCCCAGAATTCCCAGCCCGAGTTCCCAGCCCGGCCTGTTGCTATGTAGGTGCCCCTGTGGAATGGGCAGTTCAGTGTCCTGAGCCGTAACCAGAGTTTGGGATGATTTGCCCATGGTGTTTTTAGCTGTGCACTTAGAAATGGTCAGTGGCCAGAACCCAAGAATTGTTCTTCAGGGTTCATGGTCAGTAAAGGGGAAATTGGGATCCCAAGGAGAAGCTTGTGTAGTGAATGGCCCTGGAAAAGAAAACCTGCAGATACAAGTGGGAAAGGAAAGCTGCATGGTTTGTTTACCCGTAGAAGCTGGTATTATTTAGGGGTACCCGAGGCAGGCTTTCTGGTGTGTGGCTTTTCTGGCACACGTGCTGTGTGTCATTCTAATCTGGTTTGACAAACAGATTTCCAATCAATCGTATCTCAGTAGATCGTCCTTCTCCCCCCACTATTCATATTGTAACTTTGACGAGCATCGTCCCAAAATAGCTTATTAGCTGAAGAACTGTTATGTATAGAATGTTGTGCTTAGTCCCTGGAACTTGCAGAATCTATTTTTTACAGCACTGCTTATGAATACATTTCAAATTACTGATACAAAATCAGTTGGTCTTTTTTCCCTGTTGTATTTATCACAACCATGTGATTATGAAAGAAGAGTTTCATGAAGCATGGCATGTCAGCAGTACTGCTTTATTAGGAGTAAAAATCTGTCAAGCTCTAAATAATATGAATTAAATAGGAGATGAATTCTGTGAGAAGCTGGTCCATCCTGATATTTCCTGATGCAGTTCTCTTACTTTCTAATCATTTGAGTGATGCTTGTGATTCAAGCACTAAGTATAGGCTGTGATTTTTATTTCTGCTTAGATGGCGATAGGAGCATCCGAGTACCAAGAGGTGCTGTTGGTTTAGGATGGTGTTTCTTCATTCCTTTCCCTTGCTACCCCTCCACTGCTCCTCCCCAAAAAGGGCTCCTCAAAACCCATGTCAAGCATGGAGCTAGAGGGTGAGGCTATGGAAACAGCACTGGTGACTAACCCTGGTGTATGTTCCTGCATATCCTGCTGGGTGTCCTTGGGGTGGGCCTTCTTGTTTCCTTTGCAAGTAAATACTCACTGGAAGTCCGTGTTGCTCCATGAATCACAGCTGGTTTGTAGCCATGGGACCTGATGTAGGAAGAGCTGAGAACTCCTTTCTTCATTACTTTGTGAAAAGCACCTCTGCTAAAGTAGCTTTTTTATTTCGGAGAAGGTGGTGCCTCTCTCTACCACAGTTTTATTTTGAAACAGAGAAATAGTCACAGAAAAAATTTTGGTTGCAGTTGTGTGAAAAGTTTGTTTCAACAATTTTAAATTTTTTTCTGAATATTCTGCGGGAGAAAAAAGCAACATCATTTACATTAGGAAATATAAGAAAATCTATTAATGACAGAAGCAGCCTAAACACTCTTGTGTTTTATTTTTACTGATTTTTGCATTGCTTGTATCCAGGATCCTAAACCATGGCCATAATTGGTTTCTTTAATTTGAACACCTTCCCACTTTAATTCAGGTGGGGGCAAAAAAAAAAAGTCAAAATACTCGGAACTTTCTTGAAAAGCTTCAAAGCTAAGAGGGAAAATATGTAAGTGTACTCCTTTGGTTAAATCCACCTCATGTCAGGAGTTCCAGCAAGGCAAATTTGCTTCATGTAGGTGAGTTCAGTGTAATTTTGGAGATTTGTATGTGATGAGTGTTGAGGCTCCTTTGTGTGGCAGGGTTAATTCCTCTCTCCAGAGGTTCAAGATTTAAAACCCATGCTAAGTGCAAGCAGCCTAGAACAAAGTCCTTTGGTTCTGTGCTGAATTTTCTTTTTTTTTTTTGTCTGACAACAAAGAAACACATTCATTTTATGGAATGCATTTCTCTCACAGCTCTGGAAAAGCTCATTGTTTATTCATGAAGGAAGGTCAGTAAGGCCTGGTTAATCCTAGCATTTCTTATTTGTAATTTATTTCCTAAGAGGGATGATTCTTGCCTTCTCATATAGGAAGATTCAAAGGGAAAATGTGTGTGGCTTGCAAAAGAGAAAACAAATAGGAGAATTGAAGTGGGTGTGTTTAGAGGAATTTTAACTGTCAGAGCAGGTTGTATTTTTCAATTGCATTTTCTTGTTCTTTTTGATGCCTGACATCAATGCTATTTGCATTTTAATTTTCTAAAATGATGATAAAATGAGCTCAAGAGATAAAAATTACACAGCAGGGGCAATTTGTGTCCTTTCCCACTGTCCATTGGGAGAGCTGGTTCTAAACCTCCTCTCTAGAAATGTGAACCCTAGGTTCCACAAAGCTGCATCCTTCAGTGAGTGAGTGAGATGCACTGATTCCCCCGTGGAGGAGGTGCCAGGGCACCGAGCTGCTGGGCACACTGCAGGCTGCTGTTCCCTGAGCTGTGGCTCTGCTGGATGCACCTATTGCCTTTGGATTTGTCCCTGCTGGGATTTATGTGGCAACTGACCTGGCCTTTTTTTTAACAAGTGGCTTCTTACCTTGCGCGTCGCCCTTAAAAAATTCAGAAGCCTATTAGATAGTTTAAATAATGTGATTAGAAGAAACTAAAAGGCCAGAATTCTTTATCATACTAAAATAAAACACCAAACTAAAGCAAATTGTGGCTTTTTAGCGTTTCATCCTGACAAGATTCTAGTACACAGTGATAAAATTTTCCATTCTCAATTATTAAAATGCAGTTAAGCAGCAATTCACAAGCATTGCAGAACACCATCCACTGCTAATAGCTTTAGAAGAGAATGTGTTAAGGCTTCAAGGTTAATGGAAATGTAGCCAATAAATGCTGATTTATTTTGATTGTATTTTTTTAAGGCAGCACTGAAGCAGTTTTCTTATTGACATTGTTAGTGCAGCTGCCTCTGTTTTGATTTGGAGTTATTGTCCAGTGTAGCTGAGAGAGTGAACTGAGACACTGGCAGTGTGGGACTGTGCTCACAGACAGAGATATCAAGTGAGCTATTTGAGCTGCTTATCAATTGTTAATTGTCTACTGATCCTTAAACCAGATACCTAAACTGAAAAGACCACTTTCAGCAACAGATGCAAATTATATGGATCCTGTAGGTGTGCAGGCCCTACAGCATAAGTGGGGTGCTAAATTTTTTATTATGTATTGTAGCTTTCATATCTGGGCGGTTCTAGTGTGGGCCTCCAAACCTAAAGTTGCTCTGAATTCATTTGTAACAAAAAGGTAACACCTGACCTGAAGCTGGATTAACAGCTGCATGTTGACCAATTGACCATAAATATATTTATTTGGATTTCCCAAATGTGCTTCCTCTAGAATAGGCCAGGAGTTGGAGATCTTATATGGGTTTTTCATAAACTGGGAATTTGAGGTGAGTTTTCAGCCACGTTGCTATTAATGCTGCAAAGCAAGACAATGCAAGTCATGGTCACCAGTAATGTGGTTGAGGTTTTTTGGCGAAGGAATTATTTGAATTAAACATGGTACAGATGATGTATTTCATGTTCAAACTCCCTGGAACATCACCTGTTTGCTTTCAGTGCTATGGGATAATGTGCTTGTGTTGGGAGTCTGCCGTGCCAAGTTGGAGCAGCCCTTGATTTATGTCCCTGCATGCTTTCCACAGTTATTGTGTGTGCCAGAGGAGAGAAGCACTGCTGGGAACAAGTTACATAATTTGGTTTTGGGTTTGTTTTTATTTTTTTTTTTTTGGTGACAGGATAGATAGCTTCCCCAGAACGAGCCTATGTTACTTTTTATATACAATAAAAAATGTGCGCATTTGGCAACTTGTACATCAGATGTTTTTTGACAGAACTGTGACAGTTTGGGAAAAGAATGGGAATGAGGAGAACAGCAGCTTGAAGGATATGATCTTTCAAGCCACTTGAGTAGTGAGAATCAGTCTCAGACATCCATTTCAGACAAACTGGGCCCTTTTCTACCCTTGCACATAATTCTCCTGCTGTAAAGGCTGCTGGCCATTCCTAAGATAAAGACATAAAAATAAACATCCTCTCTATTCTTTTCCTTTTCCATTCTCATAAATGCCCCCTTAATCAAAGTCCAAAAGCCTGGCCCTGGCACCTCGGCTGTCCCCCAGGAGTTACTGGAGCTCCTGGTTCGGTGTTGGTGCCGCTCTTTGCATCTTTGCATTGCCCACATCAGTGGGAGCACAGTGGTACATCTGCCAACCTTTGCATGCAGCAGTGCTTTTTGTCAAGTCACAGCACGAGCTGCTCTGCCCTGGTGACCTGATGAAAAAGCTGCCTCTCTTCAGGGCACATGAAAAATCTATACAAATAAATAAGGAAGGACTATGCCCCCATTAACAACTTCATGGACAAAATAGCAATGTGACTGGAATTGGACTGATTTTCTTTTGGTTGGCTTGGGGCTTTTTTTGAATTGCGTTCTTGCGTTGGGTAGCTAGGTGGCTTTTTGGAATGTGTGATTTGGAACTTTTGGATAGTTTGTTTGGGATTCTTTTTGAGAAGCCCTGGATGAAAGACTTGCACTGCATCTCCGACAGCCCTTGTGATAAGCTTTTTTTGAGCTTTAGTTATAGTGAATTTGCTGCTTTGAAGGTTAGGAGCTGACATCTATTAACTCCAGCTTTGTGTTGATAACATTTTAAAGAAGTCACTACTATTCTCTATCCCACATAGAATCATAAATTCTATTATCTGCTTTTCTGTTACATGGTCGTGTTTAACTGAAATCCAAAAGTTTTCTCTAATGTGTGATTTTTTTTCAGTGCCTAAGATTGCCAATGCCAGCTTCATCTTTGTCTTCCACATTGCCTTTTCCATTCCTGCATTATGAATTCACGTTTTTTCTGACTATTTTTTCATCCAGTATATCCACAAGTTCTTTCTTGGAAACAAAAGTCAAAAGGATAATTAGAAACTTAATTTCTGTCCGTATATTTGAAGATGGAACATTTAGCTAGTAAGGAGTAGTTGCATTTCTGCTTCAGTCTGCATATTGTCTTACAGAATCAGCTGTATTTTAGCTTAGCTGAGTACATTTTTGAACCCTTTGAGTGTAGCCCAAAACTCAGACAAGATTTCCTCCTGGCTGCGGTGCCATTCATCTGATGGTGCTGAGGCGAGAGTGCAGAAACAGCACAAGCTGCAACCGTCCTGCCCTGGAGCTGGGATTTCATGCACCCAGAAACCTTCCCTGTGGGGTTCCCAGCAGTGCCTTGGTTTGCTTTACCACCCAGTACTCCTTGGCCATGACTGGGTGCATAACTGGAGAGCTTTTGCTGGTTTATAGAATGTATAAAATCAGGTAAGCCCTCCTTGTCTGGCTCATTGCCATTTGCATCCTCAGTCATAAGTGGGACCATCAATGTCAAACTTATTTGTCTGTACTGCAAGCTAGATGGACTGTGTACAGGAATTAGTATATTTGGTTTCCTTGGGTTTGTGAAGTGAAAAGTAGCAGTCAGCGCCTAGTATATCCTTTCTTCAGTGTCTGTTTTCCAAACTTACTCTGTGCAGACTGCACTGTCCCTTCTTTGATATTTTTCCTTTATCTCTGTTCGTTAGAATATAGAGTTTCTTGCCTCACTGTAATAGGCAAATATTTCCCACAAATTAAGATTTTAAAGTAAGCAGAAATCTTTCACTAGCCTCAAACTGATGTCCCTGTGATTTGCACTAGTTTCCTAAGAGCCCCTTAAAATATTGCTGTCGCTTGTTCTTATCAACAAAAGCTGGCAAACTGGCACTTATCCCTCTTCAAAAGAAACAATCTGCTAATTGCCTTGCCTTCTCCTTTGATCTTCATGACCAGTTTTTCTTCACATTGCAGGACTTCTCTGAATTCAGAAATGGAAGGAGGTGTCTCATAATCTGTTTTAATGCTCTGCATAATTCTTGTTCCCCAAAGAAACCAGTTCATAGCTCAGCTGAGAAAATGTGTTTATTAACATGATCTGGGTCATCTAAACAATAAAGCAGCTGGAAGTCAGCCTCTAGTTTTCCTTCAAAAGCAGAATTTAGCAAGTTGAAGCAGACTTCAGCCTGTGAATTTGGGTATGAGAGCTTTTCAGCTCGTTTAAGAGTGCATCCCGTTCTGGTTGTATCCTCAGTAGTGAGGATGTGGGCTGTCCATGGGTTCCACTCAGATACTGTCGACCTCCTTGCTTTGGCAGTACAGATGAAGTCGCAGAGTTGCTGACAGATGAATTTCCTATCACTCATCTGAGCTGAAGAGACACTGAATCAACAGAATCAACGTCTCAGGGCTACCTCGCTGCAAAAGGGGTCTTCCAGAATGACACCTTTGTCCTTCAGTGTTCATTCAAGTGCTTTTGGAAAATGGTAGCTGAGCAGTAAAATAGCACAAAGATCCAAGCCTTCCACAGAAGGGAAGAACCGACTGAACATAAAATAATACAGCATTGTTTTCTTCATTTATTCTTTTCTTTTTCCTTTCTTTTTTATTGACATGGCTGCACTGTTGTTTGCATTGCACGCTCTGCTTGGTGTGTTGTATATAAAATTTAAAGCTATATGTGAGCAGGTCCCTTCCCTATGGCAACTGCAGCAATACACAATCCACTTCAGATGTCATTCATCACTGCAAATAAAAGCATGACAGCTTACATCTCAGAAGCTGATCCCCTTAAATCCCTTTCTGGTCTGAGCCCATGCTCAGAATTTCACCTCCAGCTGTTTTCCAGATGAGTTTGATTTAAAGCCTTTTCGTTCGTAACCTACCGCAAATCCCGCATTACAAGTTCGAACTTAAACATAGGAAGAAAAAGACCGAGGCTAACAAAGTATTTCATGGAAACACTTTGTTACAGGTGAAAAGCAGTTCTGGCATTCAACCCTTGCAATACAATGAGAGATAACACTGCTGTGTGATGCTTCTTTAGGAACACAGAGTGCAAGTTTGACAGGTAAATGTGTATTTTGGACAATTGCTGAGTGACAGGCAATGAATGTGCATAACACAGTGGAGCAGAGGTGGGTGCAGCTTCCTTTGGGAATGGCAATCATCTGTCTCTCGGTAAGCTGAGGTGAGTAAGCACAGGGCAGTTTCTACTCAGTGGGTTCTGCTGAGGGAGAAGCAGCAATGACATTCTTGCGTGCTTGTCATCTGCGTGCTTCATGTATGAAATCGATGCCGTGGGAAGCACTTCAGTTTGTCTCAAGTGGGGTTTGCCAGTGTGCCGTTTGTTATAAATGGGAAAAGGAGCACTGCTGAGATGGGAAGTGGGGAACACAGCGCTGTCCGTCGGTGAGGTATGTACCCGACCCTGCAGATGGATGAACTTCTTGTGCTCTTCCCCTACACCAAGCATTTTCTTGTTAGCCATTAAAAACAGTGCAACTCATCTCCAAAAAGTTCTTTTCTTATACCTCTTCTTTACAATCTTTTAATGCACTAAAAATTGTGGAATACATAGGATACTGTAGTTAAAATAAACTTATATGTTGATAGTATTTACCTAAACAATTTGAAGTAGTTCCCATTCTGGTGGAATTATTGCATCCCCTCTTGGTGTGAGGACTAGCACAGCTTTGTGGCACTGGGTAGCTTTATTTTCCCTGTGACAATCTGCATTTGTCTGCTATTCTTTTCCTAATGGGATTCAGTCTGTAAATCAGGCTTGAAGCAGTGGAGTTGATGCAAGGAGGACAGAAGTGTTATTTGTTATTTGCTTTAGGCATCAGTCACACAAGTTATGAGTTGCTTAAGCGTGTATTGCTTTAGTACATCCTTCTTTCTCACGTGTATCCATGAGAGACAGAGAAAATTGTGAACTAAGATTAAATTGTTGCTTTACACTTACACTGCATTATGTTGCTGATGGGCACCAAGTTGTGAATGTGATGTGTATGACTGAAGCCCAGTTTCTACCATGAAATGAGCCAATGGAACAGATGAGATGGTCTTTATTGCTGCTCTTCTGCTCTCTTAGGGTAAAATATCTTTTAAATTTCCCAGTCAGTAACTCCATTTATTTTAATGGGCAAAGGTTAAACTTAGGCTCTATCTGAGTTCAAGGACTAGGCAATGGACATTTATTTTTTTTTAATTCTTGAAGAGCTATAAGATTGAGGGTTCCCCTCCCTATATTATTACACTGCTTTGAGATATTTCTTTTGCTACATTTCCACACATTCTTGTGCATCCCTAAGTAATTTTACAGAATTCTAAGCCACTCTTGCAGGAACCAGTGTGGCTCATGTGGCTCTATAGTTGGATTTTTTCAATTTCTTTTTTCTGCAGTCAGGCACAATAAGAGATTGGCTCTAGTAATTAGGCTACCAGAGTTTCATGGTTGCGTCTTGCATTTTGTCTTTTGCATTTTGGCTTGCTTACAAAAGATATTTGGCACAGGTGAAGGTGCACAGCTGATGTTTTTTCCAGCTGTGAGTGAAGACAGAAAGCAGGTTTGAACTTGCAGCCAGTAGGTTTGGTGCTGCCATGTTGTGCAGCTTTTGACAGCTAGTCATAGGAAAAAAGAAGAATCAGGATGATTAAAGTAACTTGTTAATTCTGTTTGCAGAGTAATTTTCAAGAAAGGCTGTGCTTTTTTGTGATTTCTGTAGTGTAAGTCTGTGATGTAGAAATGGGGTTAACTCCAGCTGGTGATATAACTTTGGGGTGAATTGGTCTACCTCTCCTGGCTGGTTCCTTTGCTCTTACTAGGTTTAATTTTTCATTAAGATTATCAGCATTTAGTTCAAGATCAAATTGTGTACTAGAGTGGATTTCCTAGTGCTCTTTTGCCCTGGGAAATGCAATAGACACGTGCATCATGTGACCTTTGGTTTCTGCTGTTTTCATAACACAAATATTGAGGAAATGGCTTCAAGAGGCCAACAGGGGAAAGACAAACAGCTTGAAGAATGAAAGGGGCTGTAGAATTTAAAAATCACTGATGGATTTGATTTGATTTGATTTGACAGAGCAGGAAAATAAATCTGAAGCTGTGAGCCTCTAGAAGTGGTTCTGAGTGTTGCAGTGAGGAGGGAGAGGTAAGAGGTAACCACAGTGACGGTGAGGATGCTCTTAGCACGGTGACTGACCTGTGCTATGGCTGACAGAGCAGTTCTTGCTCACTTGCCATTGGAAGCAGCTTAGGGGCACCTCCCTTTGCTCTGTGGAGCCTTACCTTTATGAAATGGGAAGAACACAAGAAGAGAAAGGCTTTGGTAGGTGGGCAAAATGCCTGTTCCTCCCAACTCAGGGCAGATGATTCCTAGTCAGGATGATCCCAAAGCAGCAGGGGAGTATAAATATTAAAAGGCTGATAGGCTGGCTGATAAAGTAATACTGAGTTGATTGAGAGAGGATTTTGAGGAACTTTGGCAGACACTTGGCTTTACAATTCTTGGGGATCTGAGACTTTTTGTAATGAGCATTTCTAACTTTGTGGAATGATGTCTCATCACTGGATTCCAAGAGCGCTTGTTCTGTGGATGTGGGCTGCTTTCAGACTTGCCAGCTAGTTCATGAGCTACAGCTTGCCTCTGGAGAGTAAAGGTTCTGTAGGAATTTGGGTGTATTTAAATGGCATTCAGAAAAAAGTTATGAAAACAGCTGTATTCTGATGAAATGGTTTGTTTTTTCAAATTCACATTAACACAATCACGCTTTTAGAGAAAAGGAACCTGATGACAAGATATATCAGGTATTGTTTAAAACGCACCAGGAGGAGGAATGCAAGGAATTATCTGTGAAATTGCATCAGGTAAAATGGGTGAGAATCAGGGTCGTGGCTTTTTAGGGAATGAGAAGTGTGGATTAATTTTGTTCTAAGGAGCGATGAAAAAGAAGTGTGCCTAAGGGTATTTTAGAATTCTTGATGAATTTTGTGGGTTTGGTCTGAAATCAAGCATGACTTGTCTGGGTATTGGCAGCTGTGTTGTTATACCTGTGACAAATACTGGGTCTCCTGCACACTCCAACATTCTGTCCTGCCACCGGGCAGTGTTTGGTGGTGCTTGGCAGCTTATTTCCCAAAATAACTTCTGCAACTTCCAATTCTTCCCTCGTACTTTAATGTGTCAGTTAGATTTATATTCTTAGGGATGTTCACCAAAGCGATGCCAGCTCCTATCTCTAACATCAGCACTGAGGAATGCACTTCTGGGTGCTGCTTTCAGTAGAACAGGAAATGTGAGTCTTTAATAAGGAGAGGCAAAGCCTTCCAGCTCCATGTCAGGTGGTTCTTCCTTCAGTTTGGGCTTGTGCCAGGAAGGCTTGATCACTTCGGTGAATGCTGTAACTTAAGCTCCTTTTCAGTTCAGTATCAGTCAAACATTAAATGTTTGGACTGTCTTCTTACCTTCCCTGTGCTTTGCTGTTGAAAAATGGTTTGTGTTTTCTCCCTGCTGCTGGCTTATGCAGTTCAGCACAAGTTTGTTTTCAAAAGAATCGTTTCATAAAATTGTTTTCTTAAACCACGTTTAAGCACACTCTGCAATCCTTTATCAAGGATGGTGCACGTGTTTTGTGTAGCAAGAAAAATGCTATAAGTGTATGAAAAATCTAAATATTTTTGTCCTGATTAATGTTATCACAAATATAAGTAGAACATAAGTATTAATTACAAAAGAAAGTGATAGTGCCATCTGTTATTATTGCTTTTCATCCTAAAATCCTGTCTTAGAGTATGCTATAGTATTTTCTCTCTTGAGTTTGAATTGAGATTTTTCCACGCTTTTCTGGAATTGTAATGATATGACTTTGGCTATGATATGTACGCCACTTGACAAGGGAGATCAGAAAAAATACCCTGCTTTGCCAAAGTGCAAGTATAAAATATTGAGAATCGGTAAAACTTTCCTGCCTCTATTCTGGAAAGCAGGAATTTGGCATTTGATAGTGGAGCAGTTTAATGAAAAAAATGCACGTACATATGTCAAACTTGACAGATTTTTCCCTGTGGATGTAAAAGTGCCCAAGTGGAGACGTGGAGAGTTTGGGATTTAAATTCTGCCCAGACTGGGTGCTGTATTCACCACACCTAGGACTGCAGTCACTAGGAAACCCTTTGCTGCAATTGGATCCCCTGATAGGCAGAGGTGATTGTGGCACTGATTGTTTCTGGAACAGAGATCCCCTGGAATCAGTTTCTGCCTGTAAATGAAGACTCTGCTGTGCCTTGTGCAAACAAGGGAGCAAAATCAACTTCACTGCTCTGTTATTTATCTTTGGCTTTGTAAAACATTCCTTTAACAAGTTTGTGGCAGTAATACGTGTTTGCTCTCAGGTGTGTACCTGTTCTGCTCTCTCATTAGTAAACTTAGGAAAGTGATTCCAAGAAAATGGGTGAATTGGTAGGGGGAAAAATAAAAAAGACAGAAGAGCTTTCAGGGGCCGTGATTTTTCCCTGGTATTATCAGCGTTGTTCCTTTTCTTACTGATAAATTGGCACAATTATCATCAGGAAACTTGTGCCAAAAGCTTTCTCTTCCAAATGGAAAAGCAAGAAGGCAATTATGGAGTGAGCCTGTCACAGGGATTTGTCATTGCTTCTGAGAGAGGGTTTTATTGCACAAGGTTTAACTAAGGAAAATTTTCTCTATAGGGTGTGTCACAGCATATAATGGGTGACACTTGCTGATTGTTCTTGTTGCTGCTGTCCCGACTGCAGCTCTGGTGCTGTTCCCTACAGGCCTGTGTGCTGTGACATTCCAAATCCCAACTAATCCAAGAACAAGGCAAGTTCCTAAACAGACAAGGTTTGCGATTTGTCTGTACTAACAACCTGGGAACTTTCTATTCCAAAGTTGGTACACTGAACAGAAAGTCACCTGCCTTAAAATTATAAGGATCCTCCAAACTCTTGCCATCTAAGCACAGTAATTGCACCGGACAAAACTAGTAGGAATAATCAATTTGGAATGTTAGAAATTGCAAGTATGAATGAATTACTGTATTTTTAACTGTGGCTGAAATTTACCACGGATAGACTACATGGAGGGATTTTTTTTTCTTCTGAGATTTGTGTTTGTGTTCACTTTTAAGATAGGTTTGAACTACAAAAGCAGTTTGATGTTCTTGTAAGTGGTTTTATAGCATTTGGGAAGTTACACTGCACCTTTGCTCCTGACACAAGAATGACAAATGGGGACAGGAAGAATTGAAAATTAGAGCAAGAATTATGTCCAGTGGACTCAGATGCTAAGAATTATAGAACATTAATGATGTTAGCCACGTCCACAACTTAGGCATGCACTTAGCATGGAAAACTGAGTTTCCAGCTATGCTTATCTGGTGAGAAATTACAGTGAAGGAAATCAGACCTCTTGAGTCACTTTGATTGCCTTTGAATTAAAGACAATTTTATTAAAAACAAACCAGAAATGGTGTAATGACTTGAGCAAATGTAAGCAATGCTGCAAGACATTACCAAGGACACGAGAATGAAATCTGTAAGTCAGAATAGTGGAGTAGTGGATGAAGATAGTGCAGAGCACATCTTCACACTGTCACTGACAGAGTTAGCTTTATGCAGTCATCACCTTGAAACATAATATATACAATTAAAAAAAAAAAAAAATTAGCTACCGAGAAGTATTGGAATTGTTCCTCCGAGTGGTGCGTGGCCCTTGTGTCCCCGTATTGCCACCCTCCATGGTGTTCTGTTACACTATTGTATCCCGTTGAACTTGCTGGAATGCAATATGCAAATCCGTGACCGCTCCTTGTGTATCAGCAAGAGAGATCTCCGAAAGCAAGGAGCTGCTGCCCAGCTGCTGGCGGAAGGCAGAGCAGCAGCGGAGCAGAGCCACAGTGCAGCCCCTGAGAGCAGGGTGTGCCGAACGGGGGCCTGGGCAGCTCGAGCTCTAATGGGGAATGCTTCCCATTCGTGTGCGAGCGGGGAAAATGAGCCAGTGCTTGGCGTTTACAGATGGGCAGATCGCAATTCTTCTGCTTGTAGTCAGCACCTAAGCTGATGTGCCTGATTTGGGGTGCGTGAGTGTCAGCTGGGGATGTGCTACCTGGGTGTTTCTATAAGACAGAGATTAATTTGATATTAGGTGAACACAGCTGCTGATTGAGCCATGAGCTTATTGAGCTATGACACATCACTTATCACAGGGTATCACACTCACCACACTTCAGTTGCTGCCAGATATTCCAGTAATGTCGGAATATTCTGGCCAGGAGAAGTCAAACCTTGTGGTTGCTGTTGCTGCAGCACATGAGTGTTTAGACTCGATTGTAATCAAATCCTGTCGTAGAGTTGCAATCGCTGCCCTCATTGATGTCACGGCGACAGAATTTGCAAAGGAGCGTCACGCACCTCCACTCAGACCTGTGCCTATCGTGAGGGTGTGAAACCACATCCCAGCACAGAGATCTGTATGGATCCCAACCTGGAATGGGGATAAGACCTGAAGATCGCCCTTCCTGTTCCCAGGCAGTGATCCAAGTTCTCGATACTCTGTGGTACAGTCATGCCAGCTGGGAGATGGGAGCTATGGCGTTTGTCACTGAAAACTCATCGGCTTTGCAGCAAGGATTCGGGGGGATTTCTTAGCTACTGTGTACACTGAAGAGATGATGAAAAGCCCCTACAATGCAGGAGTATGTGGTATAAATGTGAGTTGCATGTGTGCTCCTTAAGACTTGTGTGTTACTTGCTTAATTTTTAAATATTGTGGGACGCTAGTTAAGTCTTAAGAAGCACTGATTTTAAAAAGCCCCAAGTTTGTTAGCTGCTTGAGTTTAAGAGAAATAGCAGCCACCGGTTGTATGAATACGCCCTGCTCCAGGCATAAACCATTCACAGGGGGAGTATAGTTCATGATGAGCTTGTTCATGGCTCAGCTTGAAATCCTTCTTGCTTCTTGCAGCACGTCTCGTTTGCAGAGATTTTTGCGAAATGTAAAGTACGGTGCCAGAATTGATGGTTATGAAACTCCAGAAGTTTGTATGTCGTAAGTTTGTGCGTCAAAAC
This sequence comes from Regulus satrapa, assembly GCA_013396955.1. Lineage (NCBI taxonomy): Eukaryota > Metazoa > Chordata > Aves > Passeriformes > Regulidae > Regulus > Regulus satrapa. The sequence continues at coordinate 289,864 of VWZN01010086.1, read as the reverse complement.
CAGAATGGAGGTGAAAAAACATTGGAAAGGGATAAACACTTTCAGTTCGGTTGGCAAGGCTGCAGCTAAATTGTATTCATGCGCTGAGGCCAAGCAGAAATGTAGGGCAGCTTTCGATATCCTGTAATTGTATTGTCAGTCCGAGCCTTCAGAGCTGCCTCGGATCACCAACAAGGTGCTGCGTTCAGCAAAGAGATTTGTTGCAGGTTTTCTTCCCAGCTCATTAACTGTGATCAGCAATTGCGACAAGCGGGTGATTCACACCCCCCGTGATGCTTAGCCAAAACCAATGCGCGCAGGGGAGTCCGACGCCAAGGCGGGGATACACTTGATGGCCTCTGTGCATCACGTCCTGTCATTTACAGCAGCAGTCGGGGCGGCTGCGCCGAGAGGGTGCCTGGGCTGGTGACAAAAACCTGCTGGAATCGCTCTTGCTTTAGGGGTGTTCCTCTCGCGGGTCACTGAGCAGCCGTAGCGCCAAGGAGACCCTGCCCGCTCAGGACGGGGGTGGCACGCTTTGTTTAGTTACCGGGTGTCCATGGGGTAGCCGAAGCACTCTGGAGCGTGCAAATCCCGCTGGGGTGGAAATGAAGCGCTTGGGAGCAATCGCTGATTTTCTGTTTGTGCCTTATCTATTTCCACCCGTTCTGGAGAAGGCTTTTTGTGTAAAGGACGGGACTCTGCGGCATTTGCATCGTACTCCCGTCCTCTGTCTGCAGAAAGCATTTCCTTGAGCACAAAGCAGCGCTTGCACTTAATGTGAAATGACAGCAATCGCCCGTGCTGGGTTGGCGGTAGAAACAGCTCCGAGGTCCCGCCGCACGTTCGGCTCTGCAGAGCTCGCAGGGTTGCCACAGAATCTAAACAGTCACGTGTAGGTCTAGTTCTGAAAGTTGGTTAGTGCTCTCAATAACATAATTATCAACTGAAATGCCTTTGGGGAAAAGTGTTGGAATTATTCTTATGAAGTGGATTTATATTTCTGCAGAAAACCCCAGTCTTTGAATTTAGGCTCCCGTGACCTATTTGAGACTGTAACCAGCCCACTGTGGATGTACAGAAACGATTCTTTGCTCTTTCTGCTTCCATGCCATGCATGATTCTATCCCTAGGAAAAAGAAATGGGTCCTGAATATCTTGGGAGCTCTGGCCAGGATCTCCAATAACATCAAGCTGACCGCACGGGATTTCCAGACTCTGGTGTGCACACACACACACACACACACACACAGAGGCTTCTACTGAGATGCCTGTCATTCTTCTGCAGTTTATTGCAGTAGGCTGCAGATGATGCTGGCTCTCAGAAGCCTGAAGAATGTCCTAGCAGCACACATTCCCTCCCAGCCAGTGGGAGTGGGCTTTTAGAGGAATGTACGTGGACCTCCCCTGCTGCCTTATCCTCCAAAGAATACACAATGTCTGTGTTGGAGACAACTTGCATAATCAGGCAGTTTTGCTTTTTATGAATAAAGGGATTTTTCTCTTCAACTCTTGATCGTTTCCTTTAAGACCATGAACATCAATGCTTTTTGGTATCTTGACGGACTTCTTGGTCACAAATGTTGGACAATGTTCTCTGATGCAGTTCAAAATGCCCTGTAGTAGATTCAGTTGCCAGAACAGCTGCCTATTGCAGCAAATATTTGTTTTAACTTGGAAATAAAAAAGGGGGAGAAAAAGAGAGAGGAAGAAAGAAAGAAAGAAAATATTGACTGTAGTTGTAGAAGGGAAGCTCAATGCTAGTCAGTAGTAACCATTTGTAAAAGGTTTCTTCTGCTTACTGAAACAAACGTTAAGTATGGTGGAGGTTGAGCTAATTGTTTCCACCATACAAAAAAGAAAAAAAAAAAAAAAAGAAAGAAAGAAAAAAAGAGTGGGTGTCCTGGAAAACAACTCTCTGCCAGTGTCCGGAGTGGAACAAATGAACTCAAAAAAATGTGTGTAGGCCACATGGTCATCTGAGGATTTGTTTTGATTTTCTTAGTCCTTCTGTGTTGCTTTGTTGTCTGCATAATATGATAAGTTGTTCTTCTGTTAGCAGGATGGAATATTCTGAACCACTGATTTAATGAAGATTTTTATTGGATTCCATTTGCTTCTTAAAGATTAGAGAATTAAGAAATCAAGTAATAAGCACAGCAAGGGAGCTGAAATGGGTAAATGAGGGGGGGAGAGGCAAAGGGAAAGAATATTCCTGTCTGTTTCCCAGGGAAAATCTTAATCTCAGCAGTCTGTATGTATCCGGTCCTGCAACAAGTGAAAAGGACACCTGCCCCTGCACACCTCACCATGGTGAGATAGAGCAGTTTGTTTCTGCAGGTGCACAGCTCCTGCATTGCTGCAAATAACTTTGGCTGTCACCGTGTCTGGGTGACATGGAGCTGGTGGTGTCCATCCTCCGCTTTCTTTTATGAGCCTGCTTACTGAGTTTGTTTCTTATGTCTTTTGACTGAGTTGCCTGTGCCTTAAAAAACCACATGAAACAGGGGCAGAAAGAAGAAATACTTGCTGTTCATTATCTGTTTAGGGACCCTGAGTAGTAACACCAAGGTCCCAGTAGTGTCATATGGGATTGTGGTATCTGTTCTGTTATTCATATTCTGATACTCTCCCGCGTTTTCAAACAAGGGCCGAGGTTTAACTAGCAGTGATTTGGTCTGGGTTCTGAGATAGCTGCTCTTAAACGAATTACAATGGGGACAAATGCAATATGAAAATAAAGTATTTCTTCTGATCTTTAGCATCTTGTATCACGTAGCTCACCAGTCAGTAAGATCATCAGCTGGTTCTGCTGCTTCATGAAAAAAAAACCATGCAACTTGCATAGCAAGCAACATATTAAAATGCATGTTAAGAAAATAAGTACAAGTGTGCTGACACAAGAGCAAACAGTGGGTTGCAATAAAACAGCAGTTTATAATTTGGCATGCTGTCTCTCCCGGCTGGGAAGTCAGTTTTACTGCAGACAAAAAATGCCAAGCAACACTTTCAGATTTAGTAGGGAGTGGCTCAATCAAACCCAGCTATAATCCATGATCAACATCCACATAAGAATTAAAATCATCACGTAATAGCATTGGTGCTCTCAATCTTTTAATTTCTCTTTTTTATGTGCTGCAACCTGCAGTGTTACGAGTGGCCCTTGAAGGAGGTTGGGGTGTAGCAGCCTTTGTGCACAGGGGTGCTCTGTGGCAAACCCCTACGCTCCAGTTCCCAGCTCATCCAGATCACACACCTGCCTCCAAGTGTTGTTTCTTCCATTATCTTGCATGTCTGCAGAGCTGTTCATTTGTTTGTTTTGCCCAGCACAGAATAAATTACGAGGTCAGATTACAACACCAAGTCAGGATGCTCTCAGGGTGTGCATCCGGGATCTGCAAGCCCTCCCAAATTCCCTTATCTAAATGGTGTCATAGAAAAAAAATGGTGTCATAGAAAAGGAATGACATGCCTAAGAAATGTTGTTAACCCACCAAAACAAATTGCCGCGTGTTTAATGTCATGTATGTTATTGACTGAGAGACCTTCCAACACTCATTTAACCTGGATGTTTTTCCTTTTGGAAGAAAGCTGCTGGAAGTGCCAGAAATGGGTACGTGCCCCATGGGTGTGCTCAGGTGATGCAGACCAACAAGTCATGGGTATCAGGAGATCTTGGGTGTTTGCAGATGTCAGAGCAGAAGACCATGTGTCATGAAAGAGCCTGAGGGAGTGGGGACAGCTCTGTGTCCACCCATGAATAAAGGTTGATTTATGTACACGTGGGAGAAGGGTAGAAGGACCCAATGTGGCAACATGTTCCCCATGAATGTTACAAAATTGGTAATAAACCATCCCAAAAGCATTATTAACTAGGAGGAAAGGTTCTGGCTTGCAGCTATGTCAGGGAATCGTCATTCCTGAACCTACCACTGGTGAAGGTAGATTAGATCTAAACTGCTAATGAAAAATCATTAAAACATGCAGAAGCTGTTTTTAATCTAGTGTTTTCCTTTTCATGTATTTAAGTGCTTCTTTTGGATACCTTTTCCTCTATTTCCAAAAAGAAGAGCGTTTGACTATCATATTAATCTCAAGTAACACTGTTGAGTACATGGCAGTTTACACAGTATTGAAGAATAGGCTTGAGCAGAAACATCAGACATCTGTGCATTGGTTGAGGCACAACTCTGCCTTAGATACGAGAGCGTGTGAGTGTTGTCTCAAATGCACAGGCATCCCACAGACATGACTACTGCAGTTACAACAAAAATTATGTTGATTTGGCAGCTTTGCTGCTTTCTCTCCCTACTGATTTCACAGTGAAGAAACAGATATAGAAATCTTTGTGTTCCTTTAATATATACATGTGCAGTTTCCCAGTTTATCTGGGACAATAGGTCCATAATCTGGGAAATTATACCATTCTAGATATGGGATAAATTCTGGACTAAAAGGAATATTTATATTCTTGCAAATACCAGGCTTTTCCTTACCATAACATCTGTGCAGGCTTTTGAATAATACAAGTTTTGATTGGTCGGTCTATCAGAACTGTTTAAATGCGTGACATTTGTAAGCCAATGTTTCAGAGCACTTTGTTTTCTTCAGTGGCATCAAAATCCATGTATAAAATCAAACTCCTCATCTGTAATTAATGTGAAATCACTTCTAATTGCTATTAGAAGTTGCTATTATTTTTTACAGCACTCTTGTACAACCCCATTACTCAGGTTACTCATGGAGATCTGGATTCAGCTGCCCTGCCCTGATTTCAGTTCTCAGTTCTGACATGGGATGGCTCCTTTTACAGCTCCCTGTGAACAGTCAGGTATGTCCGAGTTCTTGCTGAGTAGGCTTGTAAATACTTACAAAGTATACATTCTGGTATTTACCAAGTCACAAATGTCAACATCACAAATATTCTACGCCCCCATGCTATGGGAAAAAAACGGTTCTTTGTGAGGAGAACTGCTTCTGTCTTACCATCTGTTTCTTGGAATGTTTTAGGTATTCTGTGATTCAGAAACAGTTGAGCAAGTCAAAATATTTGAAGAAAACAAAAGACTTCTAGTAAACTAAAGTTTTGTTCTTAGAAGTAGTGGGGATAATTAACTTCAAAGGAATATAGAATGAGGTTCTGGCTCCTTTGTACGCTGATTAGGTAAGAGAGGTGTGTCCTTGAGGTTAACTCTGAGTGCAAGTGAAGCTCTCATGAGAGCACATGTGAAAAATGCATCAGAATCCTTTGTCACAGTTGCTTTTAGGTAGCAGCTACACACGTTGGACAGTGAGAGGAGGTTTTCCCAGTATTTCTTTAGGGTATACAACTCCCAATTATCTGTTGTTACAGAATACTGCAACACAGCAGTGTGGGCTGGCCAGTTTGACAAACTTGTTGCAGAGAGAACATAAAACATGGCCTTCACACTCTGCAGCATTTATGGGGGTTAATCTTTCAACCTAGCAATGCTATCATCTGAATAATTGTGCTTGTGCAGGCCTTGGTGTATTTGTTCTATAAACGTTTGTACATTTTCAATTTCATTTGACTCTTGTCATACAACAGCTTCAGAAAAACACAGCTCAGCTAATTTTCCTGACCGATCCGGAAGTTAACCAGATGACAAAGAAAAGGGGAAGAAATCTTGAATGAATGATGTGAAAACAATCCTGGCTTTTGTTTCTGGAATTGCTTTTTGCACTGTGGTGGTATACTTTAGGTGGATCTGCAAATAGGGAGGGAAGAACTGCTAACACAGAACTGGACCAAGGCTCTTGGAGAAGTGTTGTAGTGAGGACGCAATGCAGAATTAAGTTCTTATGGACATGTTCATTGAGGCATTTGGTATTTTAGACTATACTGAGCTGTCTTGTAGGGATTGTTCTTATGACTAGAATCTTCCAGTGTAGCAGAGGAGGATATATTAGTAATCGAGTAGAAAAGGAAGCAAAGTTTGGAAATAGTTTCTATTATTTGAATAACATTTAATCACTTTCAATCCTCCATTAAATAGTTTATGTATCCCTTGAAAGTAAAAGGCTGTGAGAATCTGATAGTTATCTGCTTAAAAAAATAAAATCAAGCTCTTTGTACTAACACGCTTCGACATCCAGTAAACAACATTTCATTAACATCTCTTAAGCAGGGGCTGTGTTTATAGAGTAATCAGAAGCCAAGGTTATAATTTGTGTTGCAGCGATACCCACAAATTGCCCCTAGACCCCGTGTGTGGGCTCTTGCACATGAGAGCCCCGGTCCCTGCCTGCTGGCACCTCCCAGCTAATTGCCACTGATGGGCTGGAGGTGGGGAGGCTGAGATGGAGGATAAGGGTAATTGACAGCATCATCAGCCCGGGTTCCCCTGGTGCCAAGCCTGCAATTATCGGCAGCGCTGGCAAACACAGGCCCAGCAAGGTCTGCCCACCCCCCACCAAGAAGGGCCCGATGCAAAGGCTGCCAGCCGAGCAAGGAGGAGTTTGTTGCTCCTCCAAGATTCCTGTTTCTCAAGTAGATGTCAGGGATGAGATCCCATGTCATCACTGCTGGGTAGATAGAGTTGAGCAGGAGCTCTGATGGCAGCTCAGAAGTGGCACTCAGAGGTCTGCAGTGGGACTCCTGCCATGCAGCTATAAGACAGGCAAGCCTTTCAGTGAGGGAGGAAGAGCACTTTGAGGTTAGAACTTCAATTAGAACTCCAGAGAATTAGAATGGAAAATGCTACTTGAAATTAGTACTGTTCAGGAACGTCCATATACATAAAGCCTTTCTTTCCCACATTTATTTTTTTTTTCCTCATCTTGTTGGATGTATGACCTTTTTAAATCAGCAGACATAAGATAATGGAGTTGCATTTATAATGATTATTCATTTCTACTTATTTCTACTCAATTAGTTAGGGGAAGAAGTCTAAAACAAAGCCAAGGAAGTTGAAAGTGAGGTTGCTGCAGCATGCCCAAGGTACTGTTCTAGTTCTCGTGTTTTAGTGGCAGAAAAGGGATTTGCCATCTGCTGATAACCAAATAAGTGCACTTATCTGATGATATCTTTGAGCCATTTCCCATATTGCGCTTTGCAGTCTTCACTGGGAGAGTAAATTTCTCCACTGCACTCATTGCCCCTTCTCTTTACTGTCTTGAGTAGTCCTGCTGAAGTTAATTCAGAAAAACTTCAATTTTAATGTGTTTCTTCCTCCCTCAGTAGATGTAAGGTAGCATCACAGTCTGTATTTAGTGGTTTCCACAGGCACCCTGGCTCCGAGCTGTGCTTTCAGGCTGATACAAGCAGAGGCTGCTTCGTGCTGTCATTGCCAAAAATGAAGATGTGGCAGGCCAGAAAGCACCTTTCACTGTTGAAGCCGAATTAACTCTTCTGTATTAGTGACACCTGCTAGTGTGGGACATGCCTGTGACAGTCACTGCCCCCATGTCCTTAGAGCTGGGCACAGATTTAAATGCAGTGTGAGCAGCTGTTTGGGGGAGTGCAGAGAGAGGTGCTGTCTTAGGTCTTCAGAGAATCCAAGCTGCAGGTCCCGGTGCTGCTCAGCAGCAGGGAACTACAGAACCTGCAGTGAAGGCATTTACAGCTCGTGGAGGACCTCTAGAGAGAGAAGCAGTAAATGGTCATTCCTTACTGCCTGTGCTCCTGCAGCACACACAGCACTGGGCCAGCATGCACTCAAGTGACCCTGCAAGAAATCCAAAAGTGCTCAAAGGCTTTGTATTCACCTAAGAGTTGAGTCTTCTTGAGTAAACCTGAGTTTCACAGTTCACGTGTTTACACGAACTTCCAGTCTATTTTCTAATTCTGGAAGTGTCTGAGCACAGGGATGATAATTTTCCTTGATACAGTGATTATCCAAGAGTTTGGATACTAATGGACCTGGACTGGTGTTTGAAATCCATCTTCATATATGACTAGAATGTTCCATCTTGTCAGTAAACACCTGGCTTTGGTAAAGTTGCAGCTCACATTAGCCATTCTCATCAAAGTGTGATTAGGTTGTCATTTATTTAATAACACACCAGCCCTTCTTGCAGCCTTGGGCTTTAGGAAGGATGTATTTGTGCAGAGGGCCCAGGAGTGGGAACTGCTGCATTGCATAGGGGATATTGAAGTTCCTTCTTGGTCTTTAATGTGCCTATTTCAACTCTTTCATTTTACAGTAGGGGCACTGGTTACATGTATATTGCTTTTAAAAAAAAGATTCTGCCATTTTATTCCTTTTCTCTCATTCATGATGAGTAAAAATATACTTGCAGCTGAACTGAATCCAGATAGGGAGAATATTTAACAGAGTTTCCTCACCAGCAGTATTCTGTTGAATCAGGCAGCTGCAATTTCTGTGTCCTTATGTTCCTGTATTTGAGTTAGGGTGGTTTTATTTAGAGAAATGAGCACTCACTTGATGAGTTTTTTAATAAAAATTGTTTGACTAAATGGTTTGTCAAATACTTTGACTTGGAGATAAACAGATAAAATAGTAAAATGCTTAAAATTCTAAGGACTTTATAGAAGGCTTTGACATGGTAAGTTAATCTATCAAATAGGTTAACGATGCTTGAATCACCTGTTACTGAGACATCTGAGAACCATCACTTACTGTCCTGTAAAATTATGGCCTTCCAATCCAGAATAAAACTCACCAAAAGCCCTTATTAGGAAAAAAATCTATTTTCTTTAGCAACACCTGCTTGAAGTGTCAGCTGAGTATCTGTGTGCTGAGAGTGCCAAAAGTAGATTAACTGTTCCTTGGATATAGTGAAGTTATCAACAGGACCACAAAATTGCAGTACTTTTTGTCATAACTGTAAATTCAGAATTAGTCTGTGTACTTGCCTTGAGTCAAATTAATCCAAATATTGAGAGTGCATGTGGTGAAAAAGGGCTGCTAGAAACAAACAGGGAAACTAAAAGCAGTGTTTCATTCCCTTGTACCAAGACCGTAAATTGATTAGAAATTGTTGACTTTCCCATAATAAGTAAATCCTTGGGAAAATGCCTCTATAAAGAACAGTAGATTTGAATGACACTCAGTTATTCAAATCTACTGTTAGATTTTGTGGATATTTTGTGAGGAACCCTCATGTCTTTTGACACCTTTCAAGCATTACTCAGATCACATATTGGAGAGGCTGCAGGTATTTTCATGTCTATGTCATTTTGGAACTGACTCTGATGCCATATGTAATTCTTTAAAAGGGAAAAGAGCCAGATTAGTAAATCTTGGAAGGAAAACCTCTATTATTTATATATTTCAATAGCTCTTCCACCTGAAGATGTCAGTGTTCTACAGTTATTGAGCTAAACTCTGCTGAAATAGATGATTAAAGCCTGCAAATTATTCTTGTCAGAGTAAGTACCTAATACTCTTGTAGGAGTACGTTGCCATGAAAGAAATCTACTATTTTTAAGCGAGCCTCCTTTGATTACATTTCTTCCGTGCTTTTCATGATTATTTCCTTTCCTGTAGAAGATTTGAGTTCAGCTCTAGAAAGCAGAACTGTGAGGATATCTTGTATTTGGTAAATATCCTTGATAATCTGAAATAATATAAAAGCTAAAGAAGAGGAGGCTAAGAAGGAAATATGGGTGGCTGCTATCACTAATTCTGTGAAAACAATCAGGCTCTAGCAGACAATCAACTGCTAAGAACCTTGTCCCTTTGCTAGGACAGATCATGTTAGAGTTGAGCAGGTGCATTGATAGAGAAATGGGAGAGCAAACACAATCCAGGCTTCCCTCAGTGAACATTTGTTTCAAAGGAAATTTTTTTTTAAATCTATTGATTTAAATATCGGTCAAAATTCGCAGTGCCATTTTATTCTGGTGAAGATAAGCAATGTTATATATATATATATATATATATATAAAATATTTCCATAGTAAGAGCTGGGCGTTTTCCCTTTCTACCCCGGCGTTTTGGCTCAAGGCCATGGGGCGGGTCCGGGTGCGCTTGCAAGGAGTGCCCACAAAGCGGCCCTCAGGCACCGCGGATGGAGGCAAAGCATCGCTGCCTTCCTTTGTCAGCGGGAATTGGAGAGCTTTTTAAGTGGAAAAGGAATGGCAGTTGAGAAATGTCGTTTTTAAACCGTATTTATTCACCAAAATACAATTCCTTCGTGCAAAATTATTTTCTATTAGCTATATCAAGTCATGTAATGATCAACTTTATAAAATACTCTTACCACTATTCTCTTTAGTAGCTGAGGGATTAAGAAAAATGCTGAACTCTGTGGAAGATCCTCGGAATACTTTTATTAGAAGATTATTATATTTGTACGTGTACCTGAACTGGCTGGCTGCTTCTTCCTCTGAACTCTGATGACACTTTGTGAAATTTTAATACAAAATTTCATGTCTTGAATAATTTCAGATTTTCTATTTTCCAGCCCAAACTTATTAAGGATCAGTTTATGGTTATTTCTTCTTGTGTCTGCTTGGTTTTACACACTCTGCATGTAGTGAATTGGTGAGAAGGGGGTCTTGTCTCTTCTCAGCTTGGCTCTGACAATCAATACCAACTGCAGCCCATTTTAAGTTCCCCTTCTTTTAGCTTCCCATGACAGGAGAAAGGCACAGCCAGCTCCTGGTTTGCTTCTGGAAGAATTGGCAGAACCATAGTTAACATATCACTGACCTCAGAACAGCTCTGCCAGGTACCAGAAATGAATTAAAGGTGGCAGCTGTGTAACAGAAATCAAAATGGCAGGACTGAAAGGGAGAGGAAGTAGACATCTGCTCTTCAAATACAAGCTGCCTCTGAAATCTGTTGGAGGAAGAAAAAAAAGCATCCCATTCCTCAAGTGCTTCAAGTATGGGGCACTTTGGACATGCTATACTTAGAGTTTAGCTGGAATTTCCCAAGGTAACACCAGATATGTTGTGCTTACTTTCCAAAATGTAGTTGCTTTAAATCTTGTACAGGGTACAGCCACAAGATCATTCCTGTCAGGAGTAGGAGGTGTTTGATTTTATTCCCTGGTGGTTTACTACCAAATCTCATAAATGTGTGTGATCAGATGGCGAGACGGATCAAAGTTAGCTGCTGGTTTAAGATACTGCTTTGACTTAGCACATCTTTACTGCTCTGGTCAATCTCTGAGACCAGGCTCTGCTGGTACTTCAACATTTGTGCAGTATCTGTGGATTTACACATGTAAAATATTGAACAAGGGTGTCCAGAATGTGTGTGTGTGGAATAAAAACGGAATATGTGAGTTTGCCAATATCAGTGTGACTTGACAGAAACTCTGATTCAAGATCATGAAAGAAAATGGGTCTTCATTCCTTCCCCCTCCCCTTCAGTTCAAAGGCTGCTGGAGTAACCTTCTAATTCAGCATCTTATATTCCTATTCAATTTATATTAAGTAACTGAAATGAGAGAAAGTGAATACAAGTCATCCTTCAAGTGAAGAAAACTCAGGAACAACGCCAGTGAAGTTGAGTCATGTAAAGCTCATGCGTTGGCTAAATATTTTATTGCTTTATTCTCTTCTCTTTAGCCAGCGTTCATATCCCTAATAATACACAAAACACTCAAAAGTTGGTAATGTTTCCAGGCAATGCTTTGGGAGAAGAAAATCTCTTAAGAAAGGGGAGGAAAAAAGGAGACATGGCAGCTGCTCCTTGTTTTAGATAATGAGCTTGATTGCTTTGCCTGTTTGTGATAATTAAATCCATGTGAGGTTGTACCTGGTGTTGAACTGTTTCAGTTTGAAAAAAACAAAATCATCCCACTTCAAGATAAAAAGCCAAAAAGTGTAGAGTATCTGTAGCAATTGCATCCTTGGTAGTGTTTTGGTTGACTGCATGAAATCCTTGGGAATCTCAGGGTTTATCAGGGTGTTTGGATTCAGCCCTGTCTCTGGAGGGCTGAGCAGGTTGAGGTAGGAATTACTCTGAAACTTGAGAATGACAGCTCATTCTGACTTTGCTTTGAGCAGGAATGTTCCACCTATTCCTAAAAGAAAGATAGCCATTATGGGTCGCCTTTGTCTTCTCAACCCGAAGAAGCTGAGGGTTTTAATGTCTAGGTAAAAATCAGTGGAAATTACCACATAAATAAACCTGCCTTTGTCCTTATCTCAGGTGTGGAAAGCTCAGAACTGACATCAGAGAAAACTGTGGGTGCCATTTAAAGCTGTTACTTGCCCAGCACCCAAAACCATGACTGGTCTTTCTCCCCGTAATTGGTCTGTAGCCATGCAGATGAAGTAGGATTATTGATCTATGTGCCAAAATCCTGCAGCAGCATAACTGTAGCTCTGAAAAAGAATGATTCATATTAATTCTGAATTATTGGGATTCAGTTTTTGGGATGTTGGGAGATCTTCTGCCGCAGGAAAACTTTATCCATATCAATGCATTATGACATTTAATTTATTCCACTGCTGTAGAGTGGCCTTAATTTACCAGCCCCTTTGATCTGAGCACACAGGATCTGCTTCTGAAAATTATTATTTCTTACACAACGAGTTTGTTTTCTCTCTGCTTCCCCAGCTGGGCTGGATGCAGTTTGATCCCCTTTGTTTTTCTGGACTGGGAGTTGGTTTCTAAATGCCAGTGACACATCCTAGAGCCTTTAATCTTCCCCTGCTACTTCAGTGCCTACCAAAGAGTCCATCAGTCTGCAGCCAGCATCACTTGCATAGTCAGATGTGTCTGGCACAAGGCAGAGTGTGCCAGGAAAGCTCATCAAGAATTTCTGTCTCGTCAAAGCTGAGGGATGAGGTGAACTGACTTCATTAGTCAGCAAAGATTCTGGGAAAATCCATCTTCCCCGAGAATCCCCAAGCCTTAATTAGAGAACAGATTCATTCTCAAACAAGTCAGGATGCTGTCAAGTTCAGGAAAATCAAATTCAGCCCTTTTTTCTGTTTCCTATCTCCTGCTTTCAGTCTCTATCACTTAGGTCATGAGTTCTGTAATACCTCATGTGAATCTTGACTTCTTAATTAAAACCTGCAAGTACTGATTTTACTTAGGGAAGAAATCTGTGTGAAGTAGAATGTTTCCTAATAATTGCCTGGGCTGGAAAAGGCAGGCGGTTCACCTGGGAAGCTTTCTTTGCACCAAAGCCTGAGGACAGGAGACAGAATTAGTGCAACTTCTCAGTGGAGAAAAAAGGTGATGACTTGGTAAAACAAAAATGCAACCAATTATCAGCATGCTGTCCTGGGAAACCTGCTTTTGTGGCTTTCTCAGCACTCTGTGTATAAAAAAATAATTAGGAAATGGGGGTTTTATGGTAGAAGTTGTTCAAAATCAGCCTGGAATACTGGTTTTTAATTTCTGGTGCTCACAGTAACCTTCTTGGCAGAGCACTCCTCACGCAATCGCGATCTGCCTGGAGTAGGTCCCATGTAAAAGCGTATAGGGGAGGTAGGAGTCATCCCCGAGACACGTTTGGTTTATGAACAGGAGTAAATTGAAAACACTGATTGGAACATCTGGATACAAGGCTTTCAGATGACTCTTTGCAGGAAGGCACAAGCGAGAATTGCTTATGTTGCAGTTTTAGGCCTGTTTGCAGGCAGGAAGGAGTTTGCCAAGAGTTGAAGCCTCACGAACATTCCTGTCACTGTTTGCAGCACTGAGGTGAAAGAGCAGCCAGCAGGACTGGACACCTCATTGTCAGTCCCAGCTCAGCTCATCTATTCATCAGCCCTCTGGAGTGCTCACAGGGTTTGCTGGCCAACTTCTTTTCTATTAGGAATGTTCTTGGTCTACAGCAGAGCCACTTGAAGTCGTTCCTGGTGGTGGTTCTGTGATGTGTGAAATCGAGGAGGGCTTTTCAAGTGCTCAGCGTGAGGAGAGCTGGCACAATAGTCCCAGGCTCAAACACAGAGTGTTTGCACAAAGGGTGTGTGAGGCAGGGCTCCAGCACGAGGACTCTGCTGTCCTTGAAGCATATCTGGCTCCTGGAGAAGCCAGCCTGTGGAATTCTATCTGGCTGAAGTGGGAAAAGCTCTTCACAGAGAATTAACGTAATTTCTTTAATTAGAGGGGCAGATTGAAAAAAGCATGAAGTGTGCACAGCATGAAATAATAGCTGAGGCGAATCTGATAGTTTTATATACTCTTTTATGAAGGAGTTTGAAGTATGGGAATTTGGAATGGTTCTTTTCTGTAATGGTTTCAGACTTGATATGATGGTGACCATGTGCTGCTCCAGGGTGAACGTGATCCAAAGCAATTCATATACGCTAAACCCATGAAGAGAGGCTTTCTTAAAAGGATTTATCATCTTTTTATTGTATCTGCCTGCAAGATCTGCTCCAACAGGCGTGTAGTGAGAACTGAAAGGCACAGTGGTGGAGGCAGTAGAGGTGAGAGAAAATGTCATGACTGCTTTGGCAGCAATTGGCATTTCCATTGGTGTTGTGATTTGTACTCTTAATTGAAATGGGAAAGACCTGTGCTTACAGCTCTGCTGCCATTTAGGCACAGAGGAGTTTTGGATTCAAATACAACTGAAGTATTTTAAGAAAGCCTTTTATTGAACCCTTGTATTTTGTGCAAATGGGTAGGTATTGGGGCAGGAAATTAAAGAATAAATGAGGCTTTGCAGTCACACATGAAAGAGTTTGACTTAAGTTCTCAGTGTATATTCTATTTTATGTAACATGATAGAGTTTTGTCAGCTAACTCCAGTATGGCTTGTGTGAGACTGAAATAAACAGTCTTAAGTAGTTCATCATGATCCCTTACTGCATTTTAACTCTTCTGTAGTCCTGCCCTTAAGTTGTACACATTAGGCAGCTGCAGAAAAAAAATATTATCTTGCCTGTATGAGATTTTTTTTTCCCCCCCAGAAAATGCAGCATCTTTCTGCAGGTGACATTTTTCAGTGCCCTTCAGAGAAGATGTTTTTCTGTGCGCATGAGTGGCAATGGCAGCAGCTTTCAGCATGGGGAGAGTGAGGATTTTTGTATTTGTGTGCTCTCGGTGCTCAAAGCTGCCCGTGTATGATACCAGTGCCAGCGCCTTTGGCATCTGGCTGGTCACTGTCTGCACCTGGTCCTGAGGGAGGCCTGGATTACATGGACCTCTGCTGGTCTCTTCAGCAGTCCCGTGAAGCCACTTAATCATTTTCTGAACAGAAACCAAATCAGAAATTTCAAGCCGCAGGGTTAATTGGAACGACTAAAAAGTCAGGGTCTTGTAATTACTGCTTAGAATATTGCTCTCTTCTGAGCTGAGGTTGTTTCTTTCTTGAGAGGCCTTTTACAAGTTCCCTTTTCCACAGCATCATATTCCTTGAGTGTTTTGTTCACCCTGTCAAAACTGCACCCTTGACTCAGCTTTAAAAAATTGCCGTTTCTGCACAAATGCCTTTTGAAAGGGCTGAAGTTCATAGTGTTCTTTGTGTCTCTGCCTCTCAGATCTTCCTTAACCGAGGGTATTACTGGGAATTATGTAAAGTGTGAGGATGAACTGCTTGTTTCTCTTCAGTTTAAAAGCAAAGCACAATGACAACAACCCTTCAAATGGCATTACCTATGTGGCAACTCAGTAGAGAAACACAGATTATAGGGAATAATTTGCCTTATTTTTCCTTTTTATTCAATCACATTTATTGCTGTTATCATATCTTGATCTGTCAGTGCTTAATCTCATCTGCTGCTGCCAAGAGATTTTGATCCTGAAATGGATTTCTCTAGAAAGAAGGAAGGGTTTCCAATGAAATTGTCAAAGAAACACTTCAGGTTTAATGCTGACAGAGATGCCTGGATTATATCTTTCAAGAACACTTATGTCAGTCTTAACTTTTCAAACTTAGCAAATTTATTTGCTGTAATGTCACAGTTAATCTGAGAAGATATGCCTCAAATGTGTCTTAGAGAAAAAGGACTAAGAAACCCTAAGAGAAAATATTTCAGGATAAAGTCTTCTGGCAGGTAATCCTAGGTGGGTGCATGCAAGATTTTCTGCTGTTTGCCAGCAGGAAAACAATTCTCTTTATGAACTTTTTACCTGGTAGCTCCATAAAACACCTGGTCATAATTTCAGTGCCTATTTCTTGGTAAGCTTAAGCTCCTCTACCCAGTTCAATGTGCTCAGTGCATCCCTGTCACATGTACCACACCGGAATGTAGACTGTACACAGGGTGTTTAATTTGATGTGGTTTTGAAAGAATTAATTAAACCTTTCACTTGTTATTATGCAAACAGTAATTAATTTCAAATTAGCATGCCAGAAAACTGAAATGTGTGGGGAGAACTGGGTGGTTTGTTTCCATTTATCTCTACTTCCATCTAGATATGTCAGCGTCGCTCCACTTGAGCATGTATGTAGAGAGCAGATAGAAACCGGGCAATCTTTTATTTCAAGTTGAATGGCCCCCTAAAATAGCAATGAATTATCTCTATTTTCCACTGTAAAGGCTCCTGAGGGTTAGAGCAAAACAAACTCGAAAACCACGAGAGTTGAAGGTTGGAGCTCGGTGTTGATATGTCACCTATAAGGGCCAGTATTGCTGGTGTCCCCTGCCCAAATGTGCATCTTCTGTGCTTCCTAGAGTAACGTGTATCAGAAAGTTATTTTCCAAGCTCTTGCTTGTGTCCTTTGAAAATTTTGTTCCTTTTTGTATTCTTCAGCTGTTTGTCTTTGCCTCATTCTGGGAGCACTGCATGTCTTTAATTTGCATTTCAGCTCTGCAGAGCAAGGAGGGCAGGAGGTTATAGCTACCCTAAAAAAGAGTAAAAGAAATCAAAAAAAGACAAGATACTTGCTGCCTTTTTAACCTTTTTTATATATCAGGGGTTGGATTTTAAAAAAACCCAAACACTAAAGCTAACAAGACTGACTCTACTAATCTTACTGGGTTTTGAAGTAGACTTTAGTCTCTGCTCTTGCATTAACCAGTAGAGAAGAAAATTTGTGGTTTTTGAATGTGCTACCAGCAGATGTCTCACACATTTCCTTACAAAAGCAGATTAATGATTTAGCTTGCTTTGATCAAGAGCTCTGAGAAACTGAAAGTTCATGAAATGGTTTTCATTATGTTACGGACAAATCTTCAGTAGCTGCAGCATCAATTATCTTTAGGCCTTTCCTGAGACAGGGTTTACACAGTAATCAAACCAGAACAAAATTTCCGGGGTTCTTTTGGTGTTTTTATGCTCAATATGAAACTTAATGTACCTAAAAATGTCCATCTCCTCACATTAAAGTTAATTTATATTTCAGGCTTTCTCATTTTTTATTTATTTGTCTGCCCTTCACACTGCTCATGCAAAGGGACTCTAAAATGGCCTGGAAATCACAATTTATCACAAATGTAAAGAGTTTGGCAGAGTACCACCGATGCAAATGAGGTTGGCCGTGTTCTTTCATAATAACTACTTGCATTAATTATTCCTCCTGGTAGCAGAGGAGCACTCTGAATTACACTGTATTTCACACAGCTTGGCATAATACGGAGATTGCTGCTCAAAGCCTCAGAGGGCCCCTTGTGCTGTGCCACATCTCATTTCAGAGCCATTTTCAGAAGTTCAGTGCTTTGCTGTGTGTCTGAGGTCTGTGCAAGGCTGAGAGCTGCTGAGTTCTCTTAGCTGTGGAGCCAGAGAAGGATTAATAATAACATTTGTGCTACCTGAAAAGTTCTTAGCAGCCTGATTGCAGAGCTGGAACACAGCAGGAACAATAGACCAGGAAAGCAGAAGTGTTGTGTCTGTTCACTTGAGATACGAGAGTGATTGTATAAAATTGAGAGCTACCTCCATTTTCTATAGAAACAAGAGAGATCTGTCCCAGAAAGAGAAAAGGTGCCCTGGTGCTTTTGTGCTCTTGTAGTTGCAGGAGAGTGGCTGCTGTTGTTGTGCGTTCAGACCCATGAGCTCCTGAATACCTGGAAAAACAACCTGTGTAACATGAACCCACCTGTTCTTGTTCACAGGAACGCTGGTGCCACAAGAGCAGGGATGGCTCTGAGTATCATGTGCTTGATATTCTGTGTAAAGGGAGGAAATCCATCCCCAGAAGTCTGAGGGGCAGTTTTTTAGATAGACAGGGGGATGCTTTTGAAGGCATTTCACAACTGGCTAATCTTTTAGTTCTCTGATTTGGTACATCAAAAATGGAGTCCAGTGCTTCTCAAAACTCAAGACCTGGATCAGAGACAGAAATAAAAAAATGAGAAGGGAAATAAAAGCAGGTGTAACAAATATAAGTACACACCTCCACTGTTTTGCTTGTATGTCCTTCTGTCCATCTTCTGCTGTGTTTATTTACACTGTAAATTCTGTGTGTTGAGCTCAATAAGTAATACCAATTTAACCTGAAGCAGGTGATTTAGGAGGTGAATGGACTATAGGCCAGCATTTTCTGCTAAGCACACTTGCCCTTGTAAAGGAGGAACTCTAACAAGATCACAAAAGCCAAAAGGAGTAGTAATAAAAACAGTAATAATTGAGACAGTGTGTCCCATGTTCCTCGAGGGCAACAGAGAGCAGCATAAACTAAATATATTCAATCTTTACCTTTCAGACATCCACAAAAATCCTGGGGGCTTGTCTCATCCTAGTGTTCTAAGGCTAATTTCACATGTGCCACCAATGTAATAAACCAGAAGGGGATTATATTTTTAGGGCCCAGGACTTTGATATCAGGCTTTAAAATCTTTGCCTTTGGTTAATATGGGATTGTGAATGGATGTGTGCTGAGCTGCACAAATGTGAACTTTTGTGGGAGCAGCACTATCAACAGGTTGGAAATTAATTGCCCTTGGGTTTATGGGGTAGCTGGATTGAAATGTTATACAATGATAGGGAATAATATGCAACACAGAGCCTTTGCTTTATTCTCAGCAATTTTGTATGCAAATGGGAACGGTAGCTTAAAAATGTATCCAAGTCTATTTTCCAAATACTATGGAGTTCTCTTTCCCTCACTCTGTAGTTTTTCATGCTTATTTCATGAGCAGGTTACATTCCTAAGGTGCCCGGGAGCTGCTGTGCCCACGGCCACGCTGTCCTTCATGAGAGGAGAGCAATGCCCGTGGAGCACACACGGAATGCCTGTGTCTGGTGCCATTCCCAATCAGTCCTCTCCAGGAGAAGGACTTCTTCATAAACTTAGACTGAGGTTGACATGTAGAAATCTAATATTTGCCTCATATTCCCACCACTGCTTACCACTCTGCTTGCAGTTGCACGTTTTATTTGGGCTTCGGTGAAACATAAACATTTGGCCTCAAGTAACTTGATCCATTGAAATTTGTTGGAATGCTTACTAAGTTTGGAAAAACGTGCCAAAATCTCCCAAGCTGAGAGAGATTCTTATGGCAACACACAGGATATAGTGGCAGAATGACCCACAGGCACGAATGTTTCAGTCATGTCTCCAGGAGTTCCACTTCCCTGAGGAAGTGTTTGACAGTTCGTGGCTGACTGGAACATTTTAGAAGTGATCAGAAAGCCAGATTTATGGACAGTACTTGGCCATGTCAATGAGTACATGACATGAGTATGACTTGGCACACTGCTTTTTCCTTGAACATGTGGCTGTGTTGCTCAAAGACTTGCTTTTCTCAGACGACCCAGATTTCCCTGAGCGGGGGGCTTCACACCACTGTGATGCTTCCTGGCTTCAGATTCCTCCTCCAGGGAACTGAGGCTCTGATTTAGACTGTTGTTTGAGTCAGCTTTTTATCCAGAGCACTGAAGAACTGGGTAATTTCCATCCAGTTATAAAACCAGCTAATTTGATGTTGGATCTGGCCTTGTAAAATGCCATTTCAAAGTAATGCCCCTGTAAGCCAAGCAAGGTTTGTGCTGGGGCTGCTGGAGTGAGCTGAGGGGAGGCCCTGAGGCCTGGAGATCCTCTTTTACGAGGAAAGACAGGCTGAGAGACTTGGGGAGCTTCAGCCTGGAGAAGAGAAGGCTCTGGGGAGTCCTGGGCGCTCCTTCCTCTGCCTAAAGTGTCCCAACTGGAAGTGCTGTCCCTGCTTGCCCAACCTCTCCGGCTTTTCTTGGTGCCAGCAGCAGCACACAGCTCCTCCCGGCTCTGAAGGCAGGCAGACAAAACCAGGCAGGCTCACAAATAAATGCAGCAGACAGTCTATGCTATAAATCAAAAGAAATTCAACAGTTCTGTCAGACAGGATCCCACTCCAGCTAATGATGCTTCATTATGTTCTGGAAAAGAGATGGGGCTCTGATAGGTCTAATTAGAAGAAAAGGAAATGTAATTTCTGTGTCTCTCTTCCACTGTATTTCTGCACAGATGTTTTCAGGGTGGTTTCCAGGTAACTCCTGAAATCATAATAGAATTGTTGGAGACTGATTACATGCATTCATTCATTATCCATTGTTTATGTCGCACTGGGGACTTATACTGCCCTATACTACACAAACATGATTGGAAGATATATGATGGGAAGAGATGAAGTCATATCCTTCACAAAACATAAATAAGCTGAAGATTTTTCCTTTATGTGAGTATAGATCTTTCTTTACCTTTCACATCTTTCCAGAGGCAGAGTTCTGTTGTAAAAATGTAGTTCTTACTCAACTACAATGTCTAAGGCCAATTCAGTAAAGTAAACTTTCTCAGTATTATGCATTCTTGCACTTCCAGCTCCAGTTCAACATCCCCTGCCTGTCTTGACTTGAAAATCTGTAATGGAAATTATTTTACCTAGTGAAATGGAAAGGAAATAATATAACACTCGTAATAAAAATGCACTGAAGTGTTCTGATGAGACCTTTAAAGGCACAAATACTGTTAGGTTGGGAAGACCATTAATGTAGCAGAGACATAAGCATCTTTAAGGCTTCTGTTTCTTCTGTAGGCTTTACATTATCTGAGCGTATTTTCAGATCTAAATAGTAATTTTAAAAACACCCAGCACTCCGGTTTTGCTATCATAAATGCTTTCCTTTCTCAGTCTTCTCTGAATGTTTTGTTACTTCAATGGCAACTTCTGTAGAGCTTCTCACTCAGAAAGTTCTATCAAAATATATGAAAAGAAATTTATAGGGGTTTACTCCTGGGGACTTCTTCCTGCCCATGGAACTGGACGAGCTTTAAGGTTCCTTCCAGCTCAAATAATTTTGTGCCTTACAGGCTTTGTCTTCCAGCTCTTGGTACAGTCAGGGGATGTGCCCACGGTGGGCAGGCAGGAATCTGAATATGTGGTTGTCTTGTCCAGCTGCCTTTAATTAGGAATTCTCCTGATTAAATCCTGCACTGAACCCTTCATTTCAGGCATGGTAGGAGATGTAGCTACTCATGTCTTTCCTGTCTAGTTGCAATTCTCCTGTATTTCCCTTGTGTATCACAATTAAAACTAACGACCTTTGGAGTGCAGTAATGTGTCTGTGGGTCATTTTAGAAGTGCCTGCTTGTGTTTTAAAATCCCTCTATTGGGATGGAAATTGGCATGACTGTATTCTGCTTTATTTCTATAATTAAACTCCAGATATTAGGTAGCATTTATTGACTAAATGGAACTTTACCTCTCTACTTTCCTGTGGCCTGCAACAGCAACCTTAGAATTTATGCTGACATTAAAGAAATAATGCATTTTTTGTTTGTACTCATATAACAAACTATGTCAAGCTGTAGCTCTTTTATTATGCAATTATTAGCGATGATTTTCTATATTTGGAATGATGGTGAATGGGACGTTGAATAAAATCGAGGCCTGGAAACTTCTGTTCATTCTAAATTGATGAAGGCAGTAAAAATACAAGCCTGCTTTTAAACCTATTTAGAAATGTTAAAAGCAATTGAATTATTAGAGGCCTAGTCATTTTGTCTAAAAGTAAATAAAGTTATGACTAGCAGATTAAAAACACTTTAAATGTTTGAAAATTCAGATGTTTCAAATTAAACCTCATGTGTGGCATAAATATTTTTGAGTAACTTTTAAAATTTATAAACATCAATGAGGGTGTGCAAGACCACTGAAGACATAACAAGAACCCTGTCCCATTAAAACCTGTTTTAAATGTCTTTTATCATTACTAATAGGCATAACCTTAGTTAGTAGGATATGAGAAGATTTCAAAAGTCTGCATCCAGACTAAGAAAGCTGAACAATGTTTTTCTGCTGCACGTGGTCATAATTATTTTAACAGAGAGAAATTACTTAACTGACTCTGATCAATAAATGCTAACATAGATGTATTTTTAAAATTCCAGAGAACATTAACCTGAGAATTCACCGAAGCCTGATAAACAAGACTAAAAAGGAATCTCCAAGAATTTCCAGAGGGAAAATGAAGTCCTGGCTACTGGAACATTCTGGTTCAGCTGTGTGGAATGCACGTGATTAGGGACGGCCCTGTCAGATCTCCTGCCAGTGGAGAGTGAGGAGGTATCTGCCATTTATCTCACCCTTTCGCACCAGAGTCAGCCTTTCATATTTTATTATTTTTTACTCTTGTTATACTCACATTTCAAACTATGCTAAGTTAAAAATCTGCGACAAATACATTCAAAGCATTTTATGAAACAATTAAGGATCCACTAAGTGGGATCAACGTGGGGAGCATTGTCACTTAAGGAGGAAAAGAAAGGGAGGACAGCATAGGAGGGGAAATCGGAAACAAAAATGCCTCCTGATCCTCCCTGGATCAGGACGTTGTGTTCCCAGAAGAATCCAGGATTTAAATTTATTTGCAGAGTTTTCTAGAATCTCTCAAAAGACTAAATTCAGGTAAAATATTATTTTGCCTTTAAAAAATAATTTTGAGTTATTGATTTATTTTTATTTTGGTGAGAGTACGCTGCCAGCACACTTGCTGTCCTCCCTAGGGAGGGATTTTGCCAGCATGTGCCTTTTTATACCATTTATTTGCAAACAAAAAACCTCTCAGCTTTGCTTTTGGGCTCCCCAGGTTTTTGTTAGCCGTGGGATATCACGGGACAAATTCAGCTGTGCTGGATCCATCAGCAAATACGCAGCTTTCAATTAATTTTTGAATCTTCTGTTCTTTGGGTCAGCTCTTTTGCCTAATCTCTGTTTGAGGCTGTTATGCCACCATTCCCTGGAGAATGACAGGAATTCATGAGGGATTTATTGGCATCAGCCAGCTGCTGTTGTCTGCTGCTAATGCTGTGATCTGTCAGCTACAGTAATTTATTGAATTGTCATGCTTTCTGGGTTTTGAGGGGCTGTCCATAAACATAAAAATCCAAATTTGTGATTTCTTAACTGTTAGGTTATTGGACCTTTTAGTAAGGACGTGCAATGCATTGTGAGACGAGCAGAGCTCTCTAGCAGGAGAGAGGCTGTGGAGGTCTTAGCTCATCCTAAGCATAGCCAGATGTACTGGTACATCCAGGAGTTTACACAAATATCTTGCTATAAATGTAAGCTATAATCTTGGATGTATTTGTCCCTATCAAACAATATGAAACATCTGTCAGATAAATCATAGGCTGTTACTGACAGAGCTGTGCAAACGGAACGTTCAGTCTTCAGAGTGGTTTCTGAAGTGCTGCAGGACTTTTTGTGCTAAAGATATAATATTCCACCCTAAGAAGTACAATGTGCTGCATCTAAAAAATAAAAGTTTTCACGAAACGTATATGCCTGTATATATATCGACAGCATTAATGGTTTTTAACAAGGATGTGAGAAACTACAAAAGATAACCAAAGCCACGCAAACTAAAAATGAATGTTGAGATGTCTACCCCAATTTGTAATGATGTCTTTTTACAGACTTCTGGGCAANGGGGGGGCACTCTGTGTGTTTTTATTTGGCACAGCAGTGCAGTTTGCCCAGTGAGTTAATGAGCTTGTGGTGAGGATTCTGTGGTGTCTGATGTGGCACAGCTCTGGCACATCAAAGGCTTTTGTTGCACGATATGGGGAGAGAGCTAGAAAGAGATCAAAATAAAAGAATGATGAAAGGGTAGGTGCTCAAAGCTTGCCAAAGCAAAGAGAAATCCAGTTGGCTGCTTCTTGTGTTAAAAAAGGACCATTAAGTAAAATGGTACATTAGGAACTCCTCAGCTTATTCCTCAGCAGAAATTTCATTAAACCAAACAAACTGCTCTTAAAAGCTCTGTGCAGGATCAGAGGTCTCAAGGCACAACAGTTTAAATTAAAGATACTAAAAATACGGAGGATTTTCTTTTATGGATTGTTGTAGTGTTCAAAAGCCACCAATTAAAATTTAATAATATTGAAAAGAAAAATATATTGGAATCAAAGTCTTCTCTGCTGGATCATGCTTTTTAATAGCCTGGGTTAATGGTAAACTCCTAAGTGACACTAAGCAGAGGTTCCAAGTGCTGTAAGTACTGCTCTTCCCAAAATCAAATGAGATGTGAACTTTAAACTCTAGAAAGTAAGGCTGTTCTGAGTCTCGTGCTGTGAGCTGGGGATCTGGGTGACCTGGATCAGTTATTTGCTCTGACTCCTTGAAAACCTAGGCTGTATTTTTGAGGCCTGCAGAGACCCGAGTTGACTCTCTCGGTGCTTGGCTTTTTGGCCTTGCTGTGATTCCTGTCAGTGGGCTCCAGGTGCTGAGTGCTGCCCAGTTCTGGGAGCTGTGTCATTGCCAGGCTGGAGGTGCTTTGTGCCTGGCAGGTTTGTAGCTCAGAACACTGAGCTCAGCTCCATCTGCAGCAGAGTCTGTACACAGACACTTGGCTTCTCTGCGTGTCTTGCTCTCCACATACAGCTAGAAAGGATAATTATCCTTTCCCACTGCTGAATTTTATAGATAAGCACATTAGTTGGGAAGTGCACGGGAAAGGAAATCATAAACCTTCATTTAATAATTTGTTAAAACATTTCCAAGGAGATTATGCAAAATATATATGCATTTCAGAAAGCCTAAGGGCTTTTTAATTAATTCATCTAATCTGCTAGCAAAAGAGAACTAATTTATTATTTAGTATTTTTGTGGAACATCTCTGTTTAGTGATGTTATAAGAGCAAAGGATAGAGAATGCTTTGTCCATTCAAGGGCACCCATTTCAAAATAGATTTTTAAAACACTTCTCCTTTCTTTTCAGCTCAGTAATATTTAGGGTAAGAACCTACAAGGCACAGAAAAACAGGTATTTATACCACAGGGAAATATTTAACTTCTAGGCCTGATCTTGCTGATGTCAGTGGTAATGCTGCTGACTTCAGTGGGAGCAGGTATTTGTTCTAAAAGCATCTGTAGCACACCAGCCTCATGTAAGGGAGGTATCCTAGTGAGCTCCAAACTAGTTTTAGATTTATCTGTAAAAATACTTGGATTTGGCTTATGAGAGGTGGCCTAGAGCAGCCATACTCCTGAGGCCATGACTTCCCTGTGTTTTCCAGAAGCAAGCACCCTGAATCTGAAGTTGCTGCTCGAAAGCGGAAACACTTCAAAATGGATCCAGGACAGAAATAGCATTTGTCAATCCTGATTTTCAAGTAAGAGAAGTCATACCTTAAGATAATATTTTACTGGGCTATGCAGCAATTCTTCTTTCAAGGAAATGCTGCTAGTTCTCACCTTGCTGTCAGTCACACACACAAGTTAGTAGCAGTTTTGAGTGTCAAAACTCAGTTGGAGAAATTCAATTGTTCTTTGTGTACTACTCTTTCTCTTGTCTCTTCCAGCAGGAAGTGCCAATTCTGAACCCAAAAAGTCTAAGTATTTGTTATAGATTCTGCTTTTTCCCTGTATGTATGAGTTATAGGTAACATCTCATGTAAATCTGTAGTTCTGGACAGAGAATGAGGCAGTACAGAAGAAAATACTTTTGTTATATTCTGGTTTGCTGATGCATGTTTTGATCTGTTTCTCTTGGCTTCCAGCTTTATCTTTGCTCTCACAAATGTCAGTCCCATTAATCTTTCCTCAACGAGAGCACTGAGAGAAGGCTTTTCCACATGGCCTGCCTATTTCAACCAGTGTGATTAGGTCAGAAAGAACTCACCTACAATTTACAGTAGGCAGCTGGCTCGTGCTGGAAGTGTTCCTTGAGAACACTCTGAGAGCTGGAAGTGCTCTTGGGTGAGAAATACACTCCAAAGTACATAAAGTCATGTCATTTCCACTGGTGTAGATCTCATCTTACTGCCAAGTGTTGCAGAAAATGCCAGACACATTCACCCTTCAAAATCAAGCTGGAGTAAACCCTGTGTTCCTACTGTAAGTTGTCACTAACTGTGTGCTGCAGTTGATTCCACGTTACCAAGATGTGGGAGGTCAATCTGTTCAGAATTTGTTGCAAAGCCATGATCCTGTTCAGGTAATGCACAAGAATTATGCCATTCCCACAGTTAGGACATCATCAGTGGCACTATCAGATAGGTAAGACCTGCCTATGAATCCTTGAAAATATTTTCAAGAGATGTCTAGAAAAGGTCAAGATATTTTCCCACTGCTTATGGATTCATGTTTGTTTAGGTGGATTTGTGCTTATTTTCATGTGCATGTGTGAGATTTCAGTTGAGATAAAATTTGTGGGATGTGTAGCATAGCTTCTTTTAATAAAAAAGAAAAGCTGCACCTTCAGTTCTTACTCACCTGAGCATTATCTTTCATTGATGCTTGTGTGTAGACAGAGAAACTCTAATGTTGGAAACAAAAAAGGAGTCATCTCTATAAAATCAAAACTTTGGTGCCTGGTCTTTTAGGCATGAAAGCAGAAACTTTCCTAAAGTAGTTTAATCAAGGTGAATAAAAGCTGCCTTTGGAAGCATCGCCCTGAATAATTCTCTAGCTTAGCTGTCTGTGGAATAGTTACTATTTAAAAAAATATATTTATCAACTATATTGAACAGTAATCTTTGGGAAGTACTTTCCAGCCCACTCTTGGGAAAAAGAATTGAAGTTTGTGGGTGAAAAGACCAGCAAGCCTTAGTTTTAGCAAGCATCATGAAATCATCACCCTTACAGTGTCCCTTTTCTTTTTCACTCAAGCTAAATCATATATAATTGAATGTCTGCAAGTGCTTTCATATCTGTGTAATATTTTATTGAATATATTCTGAAGAAGTTTTAAAGCTGAAAACATTAGGAAACTTGAGAAACAAGCAGAAATATAAAAGCAGAGCTGAAAAGAACAAAGTTGGCGAGATGTTTCAGAAGTTCTTTTTAGGAAGTTAATACCTGTAAAATGCTGTCAGTGTAAGTGCAGCAATGTTTTATTGCAGGCTGTAAGAACGGGTATGTGTGGTATTGGAGGAATGAATCCGAGGAATCCTTCGATACCATTTCAGACATGAGGGCTGATTCTGTTTGTTTTTGTGGGCTAAAGGTAGATCTTTGAGAAACACTCACTTCAGCTGTAATGGAAGATATTTCATCTGGGATACCTGTTTTCAGCAAAGTCTGTCTCTAGCCTAGTCTTCTGGCTGAAAGAAATGCTCCTGCTTGGTTTTCTATCCAAGAGATCCAGACACATTGCGAGGTTTCAGAATGATACAGTAACCAAAGTGAATATTCCAATACTTAATTTCAGCAGTTTTGAAACCTGCGAGGGCCTCATGCCAATGGCATAAATCATTTGCTGCTAGAAATTGATAAAACTCCATTAAAACGGAATGATTCATGGACGTACCAAAAATTAATTCAATCCAATGTAAATTCCCCTTGCGATAAAAAAAATCTAAATTTTAACTTCCAAGTTCTAATGACCTCTGAGGGAATTACAGCTGGCGTTTATTGTATTTCTGATAAATTACTCTTCTCAGACATATAGAACTGCTGATGTGTTTTGCTTAGGCTAATATTTCATCAGCTGTCAAAGTGACCAGAGCTCCTGTAGGAGATTTTAGAAGTGAATCAAGCTGTGGCTTCTGGTATTGTCCCAACCTTTATTATACTTAACTCCTGAATGCTTGCCATTGGTTTGCAGATGTAAAATCATGATTGGGCTGTTAACTTCATGTTTGCATGTGGCAGTGGTTATTATATCCAAAAATCTGCTGAAATAGTATGAAAGATCTGTTAACCTGGCAGAGAAAGGAAATACAGCTTGCATCAAAATTGAACTGCAAGACGTGAACCAGCATTGCAGGATCTCAGTGCTGTGAGGGCACGGCGGGTTGGATGCTGTTGAAATGCCTTGAAACAAAAACTAAGGCAAAGAGAATGGAATAGGCAAAAAGCTTTTGCAATGAAAGATTTTGAGTATATCAGGAAAAAATATTTGCAGTTTTCAGTATGAAAGATAATGCGGGATGTTTATTTTATTATATAATTAAGTTCTAGGTTTGAAATGTTAGGTAATGCTAACAAGAACAGTGATAAGTTTGCAGTGGTTTTATTCAAACTGAATATTACAAATTACTCCAAAAATGCATGGGAGTTTGGCTTGTAACAGTTTGATATTTCCAAATTTTTGCACACACAAAAAGTGGAAAAAAAATATTTCTGAAATGTTCAGGGCTAACAAAATTATTTCTCTTCCTTCTCTAATACTGTATATAAAAGCCAGGATTCATCTGTGTGGGATCTCCATCACAACTTGTTTATTGCAATTGGAGAAGCAATGGAGTTGAACTCTCCACCTTTCCAGAAACGAAATAAGGGATGTTTTTAAATCTGTTGCTACTGGATAGAAACAATTCAAGTGCACGTTGGAAATGAGAGGATCAGATACGGAAGGAGGAAGAAATGGAAGCATCGAATCTCTGGCAATTAAGCCTGTAGCGTATTAGAAGTAACTGAAATTTTGCTAGACAAACAAACAAGTGAGAAACAGCATTATGCTGATTTAGAATACAGGAAAATTAGGCTGGAGGCTTGAATTTAATTTGTGGCTGAACTGTTGAATTATGTGAGAGTTGGATGATTTATTGGGATTTCGATTGGTGTTCAGTTCCTTCTCTCGCCATTAACAGCGTATATTGAGATTGTTACTGAGGAAGAATTAGTTCTTAATGTGTGTTTTCCTGCAGTACAAGGAATCTTGAGCTCAGTGTAGGATTTCTGGGGACCCTGGAGGTCCATGGAAAGCAAGACAAAAAACTCTAAGATTTCTGGTTTTGTCAAGTTTAATTTTTTTCTGCAGTTTCACCTTTGATTCATAAATATTTCTGTCTCTTCCTGAAACCTGTGGTAATCTTAGTTTGCCTGGAAGCTCTTGAGTGAAGGGCATTCAGCTGCTCCTGTATCTGATGAAATTGAGAGGTTAAGAATATTTATACCAAAGGAAAATACAAGTGTAATATTTATATGCATTTATATTTATAGAGAGTGACTCTTTTTAAACACTTTTACAGCCAAAACCGATAGGAGCTGCAACTTGAAATACGGCTTGGAAATTGCTCTCACCAAGAAAAAAGGTTTTTGAGTTTTCTGGAGAAAATTGGTTTTCATTGGATTGAGTTATGAGCATTCCAAATTGAGTATTGAGAACGCTCTGGGTTTTGCAGGAGCTTTCCAAACGAGCTCATAAATTGAGCAGATAAGGATGGCTGGTGCAAAGAGTGGTGCAAAGAGCTCCTTAAAGGAACTCTTGACTCAGGAAAAGTTTCATTGCTCCAGCAGTTCTGGTGCTGAGGCACAAATCAGTGAACATTTAATGTAGTTGTGGTCAAGCTTTAAGTAGACACTGATCAGATAAATCACTCTCAAAAGTGAATTTTCCCCTCTGACGGAGTATACTTAGCAGAAAATGTTGACTGATAGGTTTTTCAGCTCAATTTACTTCTTTAATCCAGCTTAATCTTTAAAACAGCCATGAGCTATTGTAGGTCCATGGGCACTGCCCTTGGAATCTCTGGTTTCCATCTCTGTGGGAGCACTTGAGGGGCTCCTGTCTCTGCTCTCTTGTGCTGGAGGTCAGAAATGTGCTGAGAAGGCCAAAGGGAAGCTTTAGCCTGTGCTGTAGGGATGGCTGCCTCTGGGGGCAGGCGCCTGCCTTCCCTAGAGCAATTAAGGCATCGCTCTCAGCTCTTTTACAGACTTGAAACTTCCTTTCTAGTGCTCTGTCCCTAAAAGCTTTCCCTGGCAAGCACAGGGATTGTCTTCCAAAGGGAAAACGTGGAACTCCTCAGCGTTGGAATGAGGAGAAGTTGTGAAGTCCACACAAGGACAGGCCAGAAACTGCTAATCCCAAAAGTGTAAGGAAAAGCCAACTTTTTTCAGCTTCCTCTCCAGAGATAAACATCAGTCAGAGCTTTTCCTAGACTGAACCCTTTTCTCCTTTGCTTTCCACCACAGAAACAAATCTTTAATTATTTATAAATTACAAGACAAATTCATACTGACACTGTCATTTCTTTCCACGAACAGACATGGCAAATTTCTTTTTTCTCTGCATCAGCTCTTTTGTCACTGCTTCGGTTTTAAATCTGATGTAAACACACCCCAGGATACAGTGAACACAACCAGGCTAGAATCAATTTATCTCTGTACTTATTGCTTCTACTTCTTTGAACTCTGATATAAAAGCATTAAGTGAAATCCTGATCTTAGTAAAGTCACAGGTTAAAATTCTTTAATGACATGAAGCAAATTAGTTATCTGACATATTAGCAGCGTAAATCAGGATTATTCATGAGCCAGTAATGAAACAACATAAATTACCCTCTCATTAAATTGTAGTAATAAGTTACTATTTGGTGTAAATAATTGAGCCGTGATGATTATTAGCCACTGGGATTTCTTGCCTTAAAAAGAAAATCAATTTTGTGGTACCAGCAGGAAAGAAAGAATTCGAAACAAAAGAGTGATGTTTTGATTCTTTTTTCCCTGGATTTCAAGGGATCCAAATAGAAAGATTTTTATTTGACAAGCAGGTATTCTGTTATTTTAGAAGGTTCACAGGGACAACAAACTTTAACAAGTACAACCTTGAATTTGACAAATCTTTCATGAATGTCATTATCTGCCAATTTCTTTAGTAGTCAAATACACCCACCTTCAGCACCTTCTGTTCAACATCAACTTATTCTGTCTGATGAAGGCAGAATACCTTCAAACAAAAGAGATCTTCAAATTGTTTCAAAGGCAGAATGCAGCTCAAAGAGACATTCATATATTCTGATTTTAAATTCCTGAATAATTTTCTGCTTAAATTAATAAATGGAGAAGTGTAGGATAAACAATATAAAGCACTTGTTTAATCATTGACAGAAAAAAGCCAGTAAAGTGTCTGCTAAAAAATAGAGAGGCTGTCTGCTAAATACAAGTGACTGGAGTACCAGAGTGCTTTGAATTCTAAAAACCATTAATAAATAGCAAAATGGATTACCTGTGTCAGCTGAGGTGTGGATGTGGACCTGTGGAGTAGAGACTACACCTAAATCCCTTGTTTTAGGCCAAGATGCTTCACTCTCCTATTTCACTAGACAACATTGCTTTGATTATTTAGTATGCTTTGGTTATTTGGTAGGAAGTAGAGTAAATGCAAGTGCTGGTGCAGCTCACTTGGAGAGCAGCAGGGACCTTAAAGACTGCTGGAATTTGCTGATTCTTTTTAGCCTTTTTCACCTTCAGTTCCTCACATCTTCACAAATACTTCAGTACTAGTCTCTGTGGAGGGTTGAGTTGTTTCTCTTTGCACATTTCCAATCTCAGGGATATTCTTGCTCTTTAGAGTCACAGAACATTCTTTACTGCAATGTGTTTATCACAAATATGAATCTGCTGCCTTCAACTCAGAAAGATTTGGCAAGTAGAGAGCAAACAGAGAAACAGATAGTATTAGAAAAATATCACTGCTGGTTTGAGGTGTGAAAGTTACATGGGAAGTGCCATGTTTTGCCTGCTGAGTTCTCTCCTGAATGAAATAGCAAAATAAACCAGAGGCCAAAATTTAGGGTTGCATTTTTCCACAGGTACCAGCTTAACAATGTTAATGTTAACATGTTGCTGACGCTATGAAACCCAAGAGTGCAGGGGGTCTCCTTTTCAATAAATGTGAGTTTCTGGCCAGCCGTGGACCCTGACAAAGCCAACTGTTCCATGGCTGTTAGTTACACAGACCTTGAAAAGCCACGAGATTCTCGGTCCACCCTCTTATCCTGTAGCTCCTTTTTTTCTCTTGCTCTTCAGCTGGGTGCTGCAGTTCCTTGTGAGACTCATTCATTTTTCCTGGCCAGTTCATAACTCCCTGTGCCCAAGGATTGGTGGGTGAACACATGAGCTTTCTCAATAAAGCTGCCCCCTAAGGAGTATCCTGGTTTCCCCCTTTACCATCTGAAGGGTCTGCTCAGCATTTCAGTGCATGCCTTAAAATAAAAATACCAAAATGCACAAGATTCTATCCCACAACTTTTGCTCATTGCACTTTAGCCTTTCCTGTTTGACTCCATGAATATATCAACGGGTTCCAAGGTTTTAGGGGTCATTCTGTGACCTGTGGTGCTCAGCTGGCTTTGGAGCAGATATTCACCCAGACCTTCAGGCTTAACCATCTCAGCATCTCATGGTCATGTAAAAATGCTCATCTCCTACCTAGACATTCTAATTTCATTAAATAACTGTACAAATCAGCTCACATGGTATCCATTATTCTTAATAACTTCAAATCTCCTTTATTCGCTAGCTCAGTTGTTTTAATGCATACCCTTATCCTGCCACTTCATTTACGTTTTTCATCATCTGAACACAACATTCTGTTCCTCAGCCATCCTGCAAGAAGTCCAGGCCTGACGGTGATCTTTCAAAAGGTATCATTAGTATTTCTTAGTTATATATTCACTACCCAGAAAGGTGCCACCATGTATTTGAGGAAACTTCAAGACTAGCCACGATTATATTCTTCCTTTTAGTCTCTCCTGAATGTGCCGCCTTAGCCTGCATTAGTAAAGGTGTTGAGTGCAAGCAGAAAATGGAAGGCTTAGGCAGAGTTAGAGGGTTTTGATGGCAGAAGCCTCTTGGATATTCTAAACTGACGTCATGCCTAATTTATTATAGATTTTGTCCAGCAGTTCCTCGCCTAAATACCTCTTTCTGCTGGGTGAAGAAACTAGTAGTCATCCACTGCTGGAATTTAAATGCTGATAGTATCACTTTAAATCTAGCACCTAAATTCAATTTCCTCTTATTTCTCCTTTTTGTATACATGAGAAATAAGTCCATTTCTTCAGGTGCAGATAAATGCAGGAAGCAGGTGTTCTAAAAGTAGAAAAGTATTAGATTTGGCTTCCCATATTTAATTCCAACTGTATAACAGCAGGGAGTTATGCTGCAGGGTGATAAGGGATCTGTGCAAACCAAGGGTGCTTGGCAGAAAAACTACCTGAATTTTTGTCTTCTTGAATGAAATTAAATTGAGTTTCAGTTTCTCTGTCTTGCGAGGTGGTATCATACTGGGTTTGGGTTGTTTTTTTTCTTGCTGCTAACAGGGTAAAGTGAAATATGATAATTAATCATATAATTTCTCTCCAGGACATCGTATATTAATATATTAGAATGAAGTAAATTCAGGAGGAAGTTGTGAAGTTGTAGTGAATTTTCCTGTGTCCACATCTGAATGCCTGGACTGACAGCTAGATAGGAATCTTTGCTGCATCCCAACTTGGAGAATTTCTTGGTGTCTTTGCCACAGAACATGACACCCATTGAAACAATCCCTGTGTATGCCTGGTACCTCCAGTTCTTGAGGTTTTTGGTGCACACGACCTCGAGGCAAACATGCAAAGTGAGACTTTGAAATGTAGATATTAGGAACAGTTTAGTTAGGTAAATGCTCATGGGAGAAATTGAGTAGATTGGGATATTCATCCATTAATAGTAAAAAAAAAAACAACTTCGAAGGGCCAAAAAATAGAGAACCACTGTGACTTTTTTTGTAACTTGTGACAAATCTAATACTTGCTTCAGCAAATTGTTTCTTTGTGCCTCTGAATGAAGAGAAAGAGTTCTAAATAAAGCATGAAACTGGAAGAGTAGGCACACAGTTATGGTAAGTGTGCCTTGCCCAGCATGAGTTCATTCACCCAGAGCGATTCCAGGAGAGGCTGCTCCTGAGCATTTGCAGCTGGGGCAGGACCTTCAGGGACTCACTCCCAGGTCCCTGGCTTCTGATGCAAAATACTCTTGATCTGACACGTATTTAAATCAAGGAGGAGCTTTCCATATGAAGCATATCAAATCCCACCTGATTTATATTAAATGCTTATTTGGCAGGTTTTCTCCTTTTACCCAAAAGCCATTTCTGGGTGGTGGCCAGACAGGAAAGCAGGTTCTGTAGAACACTGATTAAAAATGAGGGCATCGCGCAGAGGCTCCACATCAGGCAAATGCATTCAGACAGAATTCTGAATAAATCCGTAT
The DNA here is from genome assembly GCA_013396955.1 of Regulus satrapa. NCBI lineage: Eukaryota > Metazoa > Chordata > Aves > Passeriformes > Regulidae > Regulus > Regulus satrapa. The sequence goes on along the minus strand of VWZN01010086.1, from coordinate 255,696 downwards.
GGGGGGAAATGAGGAAAGTTTGGTGCATAGAGCTCCTGTATCATCTGCTTGACATCCTCAATCTGCACAGACCCTTATTCAAGGTTAGGGCAAAATATCTGAGGTTTAACATCACTGCTAACACATGACATTAAAACGTGTATGGTCTGATGGAGTCCAAGACTGCCGCTTGTCTCTGTGCATCCTCAGTACTGCAGGGTTTGTACACAAAAGAAGAGAGGGCTTGCACTGATACTGAATTCTGTGATGTGGTAGCAGTGGTATTAGGGATGAAAACCATCAGAGGCTGCCAGATTGGGACAAGAAATAAGGTGTAAGGCTTTCTTAGAGTGTTTCTCTTCTATTATAGTTGCAGGACATAGATCATAATACACTTTAGGAGATGGCAATCTAAATTTTGGAGCTGTGCAAAACCAGTTTCTTTCAGGGGAGGTTTTAGAAATTTTGAAGTCTGGTCACACTGGGAAGTGGAACAAAATGCTAACATTTCAGAATTCTTTACGAATTAAAAATGTTTGGTATTTTTAAACCCAAAATCGCTTCATTTTTGCAGTGACATGTTTTAACTATTGTTCTGTTTCTCCTGAAACAAAAGAAGATAAAAACCATGCATTCTCACAGTTTTGACTTGAATAGATTGGCACATTCAGATAAAACATGCTTCCAGTGCTGTTTTTCCAGCAAGCTGTATGAATTGACATTTCCTTTTCAAATGGTTTCACCCTCCCCGATGATGCTACGCAGATCTAAGCACGAATGAGCTTTTATACATCACAGCACTCTGCTGTCATGGGCTCGAGGCCCAGGTTTCCTATGGGGACATCAGAGTCAAGTTTGCAAAGCTGGGTTTCCCACAGGGGTCAGAATCTCATCCCCAGAGGGAGGTTGGTCATCCCACGGGGTGCCAGCCCAAGAGCCATGGAAAGACTGCAGTGGCCTTGGACCACTTGGTCCTTGGAAGTGTGACATCTGCGTCTGCGTTTCTTGCTGGGATTCCAGGCCAGCTCTGGCCGGTGCTGGTGTGAATTCCAGCCCAAGGCACCCAGCAGCAGAGGGGCTGATTTGGCTCCCAGCCTTTCCTTTCTCTGATTCTTGCACAGAGCAGTGTGTATCTTTGGCTCTGGTCTCTGTTTCCCTTAGACCAGGCAGCGGCCAGCTGGAAGCACAAGGAGAAACTATAACAGAACTTAACTAGCAGGATTTTATGTTGTTATTAAACAGCTGTCCAAATACCCTGTCAGAGTTGCTTAGAAGAATTCTTTCTCTCAGGTTATAATGTACATTTCTCTAGCGGGATGATAATCTCACATCTTTCTATAAGGCCAGATTTATTTGGAAATAGTATAATTCTTTATACTTGAGAAGGATTTGCATGGCTGTAAATGACAAGTGAATTTGGGTCACTGTGTGGCTTGTGGTGCTTTGTTTGGTGAATATTGGCACAAAAGTTCTAAGCCCTGTAAAAAGTTTACTTCATACCAGTGCAAAATGTTAATTGTCCTTCACAATGGTTGGGTTTTTTTTTTTTTTTTTTGAGAAATGCTTTCTCAAGCATTTGTATGATTCCAGTTTTGTATTGGTGTGTTATAAAAAAGAAAAGTTCACGGTTTTGCATTTGATCAAATTATTGATTAAAAATTCCCTATTTTCTCTCTTGGAAGACACAAAAAAAGAACAATAGATCAGACTCTAGTCACAGCTTGTGCGTATTAAGCATAACATATTTACTTTACCTTTTCAACTTCTTTCCAAAAAAATACTGAGGAAAAACAGGGAGTTATGCCAAAAATAGATGAGCAGAAAATTCATTCCAGAACAAGTGGATTAATGGTAAATGGTGAGCTGGGCTAAAAAAGCCTTAGATAAATGAATTGTACTTAGAGTTTCACGTGTGTAGTTATCTTTAAACAAAGAGGTTAAAAGTAGGAATGTAAAATTCCAAATGGTGAAGAATAATGCCAAAATTTTACCCACCAGTTACACGCAGCTCCGCATCAATGAACCTATTTTAAATCTCTTTCCTGACTATGATAATTCATTATCATTCTAAGAAGGGAGGAGTCACAAAACAGAGAAAAGGCCAAAACTATCACAGATAGACATAGGAACCCAAGGGTAGCTGGGGTTGCAAATACACACAGAGTTCTCAGAGATATTCTTATCAGGAGCTGGCTAAGTTGCTTACCCTCCAAAAGTTCACCCAGGATGATATCTATGGGCATCAGAGCTGGGTTTCTCTTCTCACTGTGCTGAACATTGCCAGATAGGTTTCACCGCGGCGACTGCTTGGGAAGCAAACAGATAAATCCCTCCCCATTGGGAATGGGCAGGCTGGCACAATTGTTTAGTGTTGTGACGTGTGGAAGCCACTGAAATTAGCTGCACAGCTTGGGGAAAGTAGACTTCTAGAGCAAAATCTTTTTTAAACTAAAAGGGAAGTCTAGTGTGTATTTTTAGCGGGAAGAGAAACACTTCTTGCAAGGTCTGCTCTTCCCCCCTTTGCTATTCTGTGTGTATTTTTGTCAAATTTTCATACTTTGGTGTTTGCCAGGAGTAGAAACATTATCTAGAGTATCTGCTAGTATAAATAATTGAGTTCTATGAACTGCTGCCTTTTACACCCACAGAGAATCTGGCCCATTTTTTGAAGATGCATATGGGCACATTAAAGTGACTAATCTTTAAAGAATGTTCTGTACAACCGTTGTCCACCCTTCCACTGCTGGGCTGCCCATTTGCCCTTCTAAGCCTGGTTTTCAGTTTATTTTGGAATAATAAATAAACTTAATGTGCAAATCCATTCTATCTTCCTGCCCTATTCCAGCTGCAAAGATTTTCTTACTTCTTTTTGGGCTATGATTTAATTGTTGGGATTTTTTTTTTATTTTTAACTTCATATCCTTTTTGCTATCCAGTTCCCAGCTGCAAATTCCCAACATTATATTCAGCATTTTCACCATGTGTTTAAAATAAAGAGCCATCCTTTCCCACCCCTTTGGAGAACAGATCACTCCCAGCTCCACCAATAAGACTCTGGGGAAAGACTTGCTAAATATCACCAGGCACAGAGGGGAAAAGGCAGCACTCACAAAGATTCTCCTGTTTCTTCTCTCCAGCAGTGCTTCCTCACTGCAGCTGAGCATGGTAGGGAGTTATTCCCACAGGGCTGTGCTTTCAACAGAGTCAAAATTTACATTCTGCTAGCCCTTCTCCTTCCCACATGTGCACACAGAACGGAGATTATTTTATCTCTTGAATCTTGCAATATAGACATTAGCAACTTGTCTGAACAAGTACAAAGAGGACATTTCTTGGCATGCAATGCTTTTCCACGTTCAAAAAGTGAAAAATGGCTGCATTTACTTACAGCTTCCCTCTCCCTTTAGCATATGGACACTACTCAAAGAGCTGCAGTCAAAAATCCCATTTGGAAAGTACTGGGAAAGCTGAGGGATGGCTGATGTCAGTGGAAGAGGTGGTTAATGGCTGCCTGGTAAGTGAAGACTCACATGGCTAGCATGGCTAAAATGCTCCCACCCTCCTATGTCAGAGCTCCAGCAGCTCTGTGGATTGTATTCCTGAGAGCCATCAGATAGCAGGACTTCAGGAGTCATGGATGACAGCAGCTCCAGGCAGCAAAACCTTCCTCCTGCAGAACCAGGACAGTGAGCCAGATCACAGCCTATCCATGGGCCATGGAGCTCCAGCAGCCCCTTCTGTTTACTCACTGCTATTCCCAGGAATTTAGATTATGTGGTCAGCTCCATGCCTTGCAGGGGAACTCCTCCCTTAGCAGAAGAGCCCCCCGCTGGTACGCGCAGCACGCTTGTGATGTTCTCTGGAGTCCTGGTTTTGCATGCCAAAATCACAGGATCTTTCTAGCCCACAAGCATTGCAGCAGCCACCTCAAGCTTTTAGGCACTATGTGCTTAATGCTTTTGTAACCCTTGATTAAGTGAAATAAATTTCATCATTCACCTTTGAAAAGATCTATCCCACTTTTCTTTCAGAATATGTCCGCTGGCTGCTGACAAATTCCAGACGTAGCAGCTCTGATCCTGAATCAGAGACACCCCTGCTGAATTGCTTTCAAGAGCCACCTGCAGCATTTGCTGTCTTGACATTTCTTGAACTCTTGGCAAACTTTGTTTCTTTCCCAGCTGCACCTGGGGTGATGAAAAAGAATTCCTCGTGTCCATGCTGAAGTCCATAACTCGGGGCGGAGCCAGCCATTCCCCAGGGTTCCAGACTAGTGACACGTTGCATGAGCTGCTATCACAGTTGTGATCCACAGAGATATTTCAAATTCAATTGTTGGGAAAGGTTCTCTTGGAAAGGGCCACACACCTTTGTAAGTCCCTTCCCAGTGTCGGGCAACAGCTGGCCAGGTTTATGAACTGTCTGCCAGAATTTTTATTCCTCCCGGAGGTACGGGCTGTGAAGAGCAGAGGTGAGCAGAGCTTCTGGGAACACTTTTAAAAGTAGAGAGGCTTCAGGTACGCTTGGGGCAGTACTGTAGGTGACTCACTGGCAGTGTCTGTTGTCAAGCATATTTCCAGGAGTTTGGCAGAGGTATCTACAAGAGGGAACAGGCTTTGTTTGCAGCTATAAAGAAATAATGAACTTATCAGCAGGACACCCAGTGTATTTACTTCACAGTAAGTATTATCTGGAAAAAGCTAATCTTCCCATGCCATAAAGCAGGAAAGAGCTATAGCTTATTTATAACACACTCACATTCTTCTGCAGAGCTAAAACATCTATTATTGAAATAGCATTTCACAGGTTTTGTGAAATGAGGGCTTAAAAATAATTTCAGCAAGTAAAAATGCTTAAGTCAGTCTTTCTATAGCAGGAACAATTCTTCCAAGTCTTTGTGGTTATATCAATATGTCACCTGGGCCAAGAATTAGTATCTCATAAAATAGTAATTAACATGAAAAGGAGGGCAGATGTAGGCTGTTTAGGGCAAGAATATTTGTTATACCTCTCCAGCCTCTCTGCCACCTCAAATTAAGACGCAGAAAATTCAGCCGTGGTGTAAAATCTGTGATTTTCATGAGGCTGAATTAAGATTTGATGTGAGGATGTTACTCTTTCTCAGCTAAAAGAAACAGAGAAGTGATGTTTATATCAAAAATACGGCGATAGTTTTTTGGGTTTCAAATGTATTTACTTAACAACCGTAATTCCTAAAGCTCTTCATCCAGTGTGATGATCATCTAGGGAACAGTCTGCTATTCCTCATCCCCTGTTTAACAAGATACACCAATTTGGGTCTATAGCTTCGTAAAGCAGGGGAAATTCACTGTGAGTTGAGAATCTGGGCCAGAGTGTGCTGAAGAGATCTAAGGGTGCTGCAGTTGGGCTGTGTGGTTAGGTGGAAAGGTGTAACTGCATCTTGACAGCCATATATAAAGTTGTCCGAGTCAGTCAATTCCTCTGGAAGAGTTAACCAGCCACATGTGGTTCTGGTGAGAACACAGATGTTGCCTCGACAATCTGTAATCTATATGTGGGGTATTTTTCTGAAAGTAATGCAGCAGCAAAATGTGGAAAAAATAACATAACATTGCTTTCTGCTTTTCCATAAGCTCTCCAAAGAATACACGTCACCACCAGTTGAAGGTTGTCTGAACTATGACACCTTGTCTCGGAGTTTCATGTCTTTAGAAAGAAATGTAGGGACTTCAGTGTTTGGTCACTGTCATGCCAAAACCCCGGGCAGCAATTCTGTTCCTCCTTCCTGGGCATGCACTTTACAATAAGGACCTTACATAAAAGGCTGGCTGGCAGGAGTGGGATTCGCTTTCCCTTGAAGCTCCAGAAAAGGGGAAATAAGTGACAGTTCCCCCTTCACTTCATCGTGCCTCGGATTATCGTGCCCTGATAAGATCTGCTGGAGCTGGATTCTTTTAATCTCTCTGCTCTGGGTGCGTTGTCTCAGCGAGTTCTGCCTTGCAAAGGGTAGGGCCCTGCTTTCTAAGTAACCTGGTGAAACAAGGGCATTGCAGATGAGAGCACAATTCAACGTGTAAAAGAACTTTAAGAGAGACCCTGAATGCTCCTCAAGTAGTGGCCATGTGTTATTCAAGGTCAGTGCTACACTGACCCCTGAGCACCACAGAGATTGGTACACTGGAAAGTGTTCAGTCTTCTTTATAGACCCGTTCCTGTAACTGTGGAATAAAGGAAGAAAATTGAGTTTATATCACGAAGAGGTGAGTGCACAGTGCATTCTGAGTAGATAGTTTAGTGGCTACAAGGGTACACGTGAACCTCATTAAATACTTAGTTTGAAAACTTAAAATCCTACTGAGGTACTCAAGTTTTCTGCCAGTGTCATTTACTTATTTTTTATTGAAATAATCAGAGAATAAATCCCTTCCCTAATTTCCCAAAAGCCCAGCTAAAGCGATACTTTCCAGCATGCATCGTTAGTAAAAAAGATTTGGGTTATCTGAAAGCAGGACAAGACAGTTTGAAAGCCAGAAGAGCAGTCCCAAGAAAATAGCAGCCTTTTGACTCCTGTCAGGGGCTCCATCCATCAACAGTGTCAAAACGGGTAAAAATAGCAAATCTTTCCACTGAAGTTCTGCACAGGGGAGGGAGCAGGAGCTGTGTCAGGAGCTGAGGCAGCTCTGGCCACTGGAGGGCTCCTGGATTTTCGCGGCTGCCTGGAGGCCGGGCAGGACTCTGTGCCGGTGCTGCTGGCTCAGGAGGCTCTCACAGAGCTGGCGGGGATGCTGTCTCCTGTCCTGCAGAATGGGCAGCCAGGAAAATAGACTTCAGCTCAGTCGTGTTAACACTTCCTCTACCTGCACTCCTAAGTCGGCTTTTCAGTCCTGAAGATTCCTGTTCTCCTTTCTTCAACTTGATTTTCTTTTACTGAACTGGCAACTTAAACATCTGCAGCCACTCTGCTCCCTCCTTGCTGTGAGGATTGCTCAGCCAGCCTGGGGAAAGGTATCTGGTTTGGGAAACCATTGTTGTCCTGTAAACAGTCAGCCCTGAGTGCATTTTTTCATTCTTTACTAACAAAGATTAGAATTGCTTCCTTGGCTCTACAATGAATAGCTATGTTTGAAGGGATTAGCAAAGTGACATTTAAATTCAATGTTTTGGAAATGGGATATGAAGTGAAATGCTGGGAACAGAGGCTTTTCAAGAACTTTTGGCTGCCCCCCCTTTCCCAGTTAGGGCACTTGACATAAAGAGTCCTTGTGTGTGACACTGCCAGGAGCAGATCTGTGCAGACTCAGCAAAAGAGCAGAGCTGTGTGGGCTGCTTTTCCAGTGCCCCTCACACAATGCCTGGAAAACTCTGGTGGTACTAATGTTTCTTTAAAAATCCTTTCCTGGCACATCTTTTAAGGAAAAGAGTCAGGAACTGAATTGCAGTCTCCAAGCAGAGGCATGGCAGGTATGTGGCTAATGAGATACTAGCTGTATACATATAATCAAAATGAAAAGCACACAGAGGATATTATGGCAGCCTCAGAAGAGCTTTAGTGATGGAAACTATTGAATATTGAAATAACATGCATTTCCTAAATCTGATTGAGACCATCTTCTATGGTTACAAATTTGCATTACTTGTCCCTAGACGCTCTAGTTTAGGGTCAGCTGTGTCACACAGTGCAGGGAATGGCAATAGAAATGCATTTACACAGAATTTCACTTTCCACTTAGGAGATAATTAAATTTGAAGTCGAGTATGAAGAACCAGTAAGGCAACACTGACTGCTCAGAGAAACAATATGGCACAGATGCATTAGAAACTCCATTACCACAAGCTGTCTAAATAAACCTGCACAGGTTTTCACTTGCTGCTTTTATTCAGTCCTTACAGAATCTGCTAACTGAGGTCTCAGCATTGACTGGATGCGTGTGTATGACTGAGGTTTTCATTTGAACTCTACATTTTCCTGTGGATCTCTTGCTCACATTTTGCAAAGGGCTTGTCATGTGGAATTTGTCAGCACTTTCCCAAAAGGCTGAGGGAAGATTGCGATGTGTTCTGCAATTTATGTCCTTTCATGACTGTAATCAGGAAGATTATTCTAACAGCATCTTCCTCTGCTGGAGCTGTTCTGTTAGAGGATGACTGTACATGCTCTCTGTAGCCTCTCATCCCTCAGGATGCTATTATTCTTAATGTTATAAATATCAGAATAATGACTCAATGGTCTATTAGGCTTTCTTAAATGTTCTAAAGCACAGTGTGGTCAGAAGCTGCTTTGAACTTACCACTTCACTGCTTTTTAAAAATATACCAAAGCTGACATTGAGTCTTAAATGCCTCACAGAAGCACTGAGATGCAGCTGATGAAAATCACAAGATCTAACTTTACATGGAGATCTCACTCTTTTCCCCTGAGGACAGCAAAATGGCAGGCTCAGAAAGCATCTCCTGATAGAGGAAACAGGCCAACATCTTCATTGCTTTTCTGCCCAAGTTCATTTTCCAGAATAGACACTGATTTCTCATCGCTCATATGTTTGTTTCCTCTCATTTTGAGACTACCCAAATTCTAAACAGACATCTTTGTGTAGAAACAAAAAAGGACTTGATTCTGCCAGGAGAGGTTCTTAGGGCAAATGTATAGAAGAACCTGTGCACCTGAGATCTGTCCAATTTTGGACACCAAGTTCTAAAACACACTAAAATACTTCTGCTTTTCTGCTACAACACTCTAAGAAAACATGAATCTTCAACTAGTATTTTGTACATAAGCATTCACCTGAAAACAGGTCTGTAAAAGGCTCCCTCTTTACAGCAAATTATTTGTGCTTCATTTCTGTGAGTCCTTAGCCCTGCTGTGATAAAGGGTTTAGCATAAAACGCAAGCAATCTTTCCAGGATCTGAATGAATCCAAATTGGATTTGGAATGAAAGAACATGTTCAAAAAGACCATGGAAAACAAGTACTTCCAGCTCCTTTTAAAGAGACACTTTGCAGTGGTGACTGAGAAAGGTTTCTCCTTGAAAGCACAGTCCAACAATGAAGGAGCAGGCTGAGATAAGGAGACTCAGACATTTAAGGATAACATGGTATTTCAGTGAAGGCAAACAACCCCTGCATAAAAATGGAAAATATAAAGGGATTTTCATCCTAAAGAATTTTGATAATCCTGGGGATGTGTGTTTAGTGAGAGCTGCAGCAGGAATTAGTAGAGTTTGGGCAAAGAGTGGTTAAAACTAAGTGTTCCCACAAGCTGATTCTGTAACTCTGAGAAATCACTTACCTCTTCTTGGATTTTTTTCTCTTGTCAGTGATCTGTGCCTGGGGAAAAGGAAAAAGCATTGTAAACCTCCATTCATAAATATTAGTCAAGCACTTTCCACTCCCTGAACCGTTGATGTTGTAATTATCAAGAGAGATTATTAGAGGACTTTCCCTTGTGCTAACCACCAGGTTTTGGGTTGGGCCTGAGACTTTCCATGGTGGAAAGCAGGACCACGAGGAAGCTCAGAACTGAATGCAGAGCTAAACGCCGAGAGCATTTGGAGGAGATGAATGTTGTGTTATTAATGCTGTCCAGGCTAGAAGGTGATGGCAGTGGCTGGGGGTGACTCAGCAGTGGGTGGATTTCCAGGAGTGGTGTCACCTGTTCAGCTTGCAGCCACTACATCTCACCGAGAATTTTTTTGGTTTCCATCAACACCCCCAAATGTTGATACTCGGCATTTTATTGCTGATGGATATAGTGATATTTAATGTGAACTCTGTGACTTTACCCATTTGGCAGGGGAACCACTTCAGCTCTTGAGGAGGTGTCAGTAGAAAATTGTGAGGCGTTTATTTGAGCCTCTACCGTGAGAGTGTTTCCTGAGCCACAGCTCAGGGTTTACACTGCTGAGAGGGAAATGGAGTTTGCCTGCTGGAAATAAATTAATGGAAGGTCTATGAAACAGGAGAATTCCTCCTGCTACAGTTTTCCCATTCCACTCCTCCTCTTGCTGTGGGTCATTTATTATTGCTGCCATGCTTTATTGAAGAGGCTATTTCACAGAGGGAAATGTTTAATGAAATAAAAAAACTCACTTAGGAGAGTGCAGTGTTGCAATATTTATAATGAATATGAAGTGACTGGACTATAATAAGTGTAAATAATAAAAGAAAATTATATAATTCCTGAGAGAAATGCTCTAAACAGTACAATGTTAAACATGTAGCTCTGTGGTATAAAGGAATGTACCATGAAATCAGAGAATCACAAGGCTGGAAGCGACTTCAAGAGATCATTTGGTCCATTCCCTTTCCCCCACAAGAGTGTATGAAATGTATTTGTCATTCCTGACACAGCTGTCAGGCTTTTTCTTAATTTTCCAGTGGTGATGTTCCAAAACCTCCTGAACCAATCTTGCTGTTGCAGAGCTTTTTTTAATATGAAGATTTTTCATAAATCTTCCTTGATCCAATTAAATCCTTTCTTTCCTTGTTTTACCCTGCATATACATGAAGAAAGAGAATCACTCTCTTCTATTTCACAGTACTTCTATTAGGTGGGCAGGAATGCACTAACATTTGCATAATCCTAATCCAGCATTTATTATTTCCTTTGGGCCACATCTTCCTCACCTGTTACAGTTTCTGCTGATTTCCTTTGAACTTTATGCAAGTGCTCCAAGTTTTTACTGAAACACAGCATCCAAGATGATCATAATGTTCTACTGCAGGTTTAATCAGTGTTAGCTTCAATGATTTTTAATGGATCTCATGATCACATAGTATCGAGTGATACTGTGATAAATTCAAGGATAACTTGTGTTCTCTTTGTGATTCCAGGTCTCAGTGCTCTACAAGTGAATTGAATTGAATTGGTATAATTTCTCCCTCACAAATTCATGCTAGCATTTTATTCCTCTCTGTCCCTTGGACACAGTCCCTCCTTATCTATTCTGAGGTTTGGGGTTCTTTTCCCCAACAAAGTATGCCATTCATTTTTGTTTGGAAGTTCTGTTTGTTCTGCTTTTTATTTAGTCCTGTATTAAATAGCACTTCTGTTTATTTGCATCAGTGTTGGGGAAAAAAGAAAATGCAGATCTCTGTATGTACCCTGACAAAAATACTGGGTGGCCTTCCAGAGCTTTTAAATGTAAAACAGAGAATAACAGAATGAAGTCTGATATGATGTAGAGGCTTTTTAAAGGAGAGCTTATTTCTTCTGTGCAGTGGGAATTAAAAATGAGTGGAATCACAGGTACATACGAGAGCCTCATGGCCCACAGAACTGGCACATCAATCCCCAGGAGTACTTTCCCTCCCCTTGCCAATTGCTGAAGGGCAACCTCCACATCTAAATCAGAGGTGGTGAGCCTGAGATCTGGCAGCCCTTTATTAGACTGTTATTAGTGATTTTCTTCTCCTTATACTACATTGGTTTAAGTTATTTTTACTGCCTTTGTTCTGTGGTGCTTGTGTTTTGTTTCCTTGTGTTTGGCAGAGCTCTCCCAGCATCCTGCTTCCCTGGAGCATGACTTTGGCATTGCACTCGTGCTGCTGTTGGCTGATCTGACTTCAGGCTTTAGAGCAAAGCAGGATTTCCCTCTGTGCAAACAATAACACAAAATGTCTGTCATCAGATCTCTAAAATCTGCGTCGTTTGCTGCGTTACGCTCACGAAAAGATTTGAAGTAGGTACTTTTCAAATGCACCAGTTCATTTGTGAGGGTAGCAGGCATAAGTGCGTGGCTCTCTCTCCTCCTGGAGAGGAGAAACACACAAATCAAATGGCTTTTCAGAGAGGGGTTGTGTCGTGCAGCAATGGGAGCTCAGTTTGGGAGGTATAAAACCTTGTTGTAGGACCTCTCAAATCACCCAGAAACTGTCACTTGTTTGTGTGCTGGTTCCTCTTGCCAGGTAGGCAGTTCCTGCTCAGTTTGGAGTGGCAGAACATCGTGTTCTCTCTGTTCCAGCAGCACAGTACCCACACGCTCATCTGCATTCCTAGATATTCATTATCATTTACAAAACAAGAAAGTTTTCTCTTCTGCACAAATAGTTTTCGTCAATACAAACAAAAAACTCTGTCAAAATTCATCCTTCTGGCAGCTTCCCACACTTATGCCAAAGGAAAAAGTAAGGATTGGAAAGGCTTAAGGTGATAATAATAATGAGAATTCAGGACTTTCTGAAATATTTATCATTCTTATGAGGAACCAAAACCAAGATAAATAAATTGATATATTCTGAATATCTCGGTGACTTCAAGCAAACGAAGGAGAATATAAAGAGTTGTCACAAAAACCTAATGATGACAGATACAGTAAATCTGTACTAGCGAACAATTTGAGAAAATTTGGGGGTGTTTTTCCTACATATGCACTGTCTTCAGAAAGCATTATCATCTTTTCTTTACCCTTGATCCAAGCTGCTGCCTCGGGCCAGTTATTTGAGCTCTCCATAGCGAGCTTGCCTGGCTAGAGGTGGTAACACAGGAGCAGAATGTTGGCTGTTCTGTGGCCTTCTCAATCTGACCATGGATGGAGTCACCCTGGGAAGACAGACACTGCTCCTAGTGGAAATCGCAGCCACTGCCACAGCTTGCTCTGTTTCTCCTCTCACCTGCTTGCAATGACCTGTACTTTTACAGGCAGAGACTTTCCCGCTAGGGTTTGCTTATCCAAAAAAGCACATACCTGCTCCCCAGGGTGTGGAGTTACTGCAGTCACCATTATTCAAATCTTTTGTGTGTATTTTTTGTTGTGCCGTAACTGGTTCCCTGCCCTGTTAATTTCCTGGGGAGATCAGGAGTCAGGCTTCCCCAGGAAGCCTTCTTCTCTTTGACCTGAGAGGTTTTGCTCACAAAAGCTGATCAGCAATTTGCAAGGAGCGAAAGGAGAGGTCGCTACAGAACTTCCATTCTTTTACCGAGTATGTTTGAACAGTCAGTTCAAATTACAAAGGCAACAGGTAAACATTCAGAAATAGTTGTTTTTTTTCACAGAAGGGGCTATTCCATAGCAGATTTTTGACTTACAAGCGGGGACAGCACCTTTTTGCACATGGAGAGGAGTGGAAGATGTGTCCCTATTTATCCTCTCTCTTTGGCATCTCTGACCCTGTGCTAAGGCTGTCCCACTGTAACCCGGGCACTCCAACTGGGCAGCACGCAGTAGGTATGGTGCCAGCCAGAATATGTATCTGTGTGTGCATCCTGCCTTCCTGGGGACCTGCAGATGTGTACTGGAATGGAACAGAGCCTGGAAGCCACTTTGTACAGAAGAGCAGAGCACCTAACCAATGTTTTTCCTCCCTAAGTGAATCCTTCCTTCCTTTCAAAGAACCTGCAGCATCCAAAGGGCTGCCTCTGTTCAGTCCACAGATTGCTTGCTCCAAGGATGAGTCAGGTAATCTCTTTATGTAATCTGTAAATTATTTGGTCGTGTTCTCCCATCTGGTAGAAGGTTGGACTTTTCTATCTTCACATTTTATAGACCTCTGCCTACGCTGCCAAGGACACTTTGCTGCAACATAAATATTTACAATACCATCAAGAATATTCCCTGTTTTCCCCCTCATTTGTCTCAACCCTGTGAACACACCGTGTTTGCACAATGTGACTGGCCACAGCTATTTACCTTGTCACTCAAGCTTTGCTTTAACTCTGGCTCTTAATGAGAAAGGCTCTCATAGAGGTATCTGGTCTGTTGTAACTATGAATCACAAATACTACAAAAACCCCCTCAACTTGAAAGAAAACTTTTCCTTTTATTATATTTATTTCGTCTGTTATCCTACCTAGCACGCATACTAATATTTTTCACAGTTGGATAACGTAGGAAGTGGAAGCAATTTGACCTGACAGCTCACGAATGAAATGCTCTTCTATCACTTCAGTGGCCCTGAGCTCTCCCTCTCCTTGTAAACAGTCCTGTTATTTCCCAGATAATGAGGCCTCACCCAGTGGTGCCAGAATTGCACCGTAAGTGCCTTCATAGAGCAGAGTTCTATTTTAAAAAAAATCCATCTGGGTAGAAGAACTTGGTACCTTTATAGGCATTCAATCATTTTCTCCCTTAGGGATTGTTTTCTCGATTGGATTTTATAGGTTTTGGCAGCTTTTAAATCTGTTGATGCAGTCTTCTGTCTTGCAGAGATGCTAATGAAACCTGGTTCAAATAAACAAACACAATGGCAAGAAAGAGCTTCCAACTCAACTGCTCGGGCAGGGAAATTGTGGGAGTGCAGGATGCAAAGTGGGCAGGGACAGCCACCAGGCCAAGCGATGGTTTGGGAGCAAACACTGAGCCCTGCCTGGTAAAATGGGCCATTGACTCTGGAATGGGAAACAATGCTAGGACATGGAGGTTGTACGGAGCCTTCTGGAACTCTGGGGAGCCGGAGCTGTGTATGTAAAACCTGATTTAATGCAGCCACTTACAGTGCTGCTCATCTGGCAATGAGAAACATCGCTCATTATGATTTCTACAAAATACCCTGAATTGTTTTGAAAAGCAGTAGGTAGAACTTTGGAACCGATTTTACCTCACGGCTATCACCATATTTTTATTTACATTTCATTTCAATTTGGTTGTACATATACTCAGGGAGAAGGTACATTTGTCCTGCTCCGTGTCTGGCAATTCCTGAAACACCTCAGACACAGCAGAAGGTAGAATCTGTTTGTGTCCAATTCTTTTTGCTGGAAGACTGGAGTCTGTAAGCTTGAGTCCTTACAGTAGACTGGTGCTGAAATGAAATCTACTTTTCATGAGTGTCGTACCTAGGAACACAAGATGCAAATTATTTATGCAGAAACACAGTACATAAATTACAAGTTGGTGAAGAACTGTTGTAGGATGATTGATGAGACTTCAGTTAAAGATTTTTTAATGACTTACTGTTGTACATCAGGCAGTAATCAGTGGGTGGTGTAGGACCCAGGCCTAATTAATTAGCAGATAACCATAAGCCATGAATATATGCTTAGAATTAACAGAGTAAAAAACAAATGTTCTCTGGTATTTGGTGGTTTAGAGTTTAGTAATGAGATTGTAAATTTGAAGTCAATTTTCTATGATTTATTATCTGAACAAGATGAAGTCACTAAAGAACACGAGTGCTTCCAGTAGTTTTCAGAAAGGAGCTAGACAGCCCATAATAGAAAAGGTCTGATTCCATGTGCCATTCCTGCTACCAAAAAGACTGAGCACAACAGCTTCATACAGCACATCACACATTTTAGTGCTGCTGCTGTTAAAAAGAAAAGGAGGAGCTTGAGGACTCTGCCCGCTCTGTGTCACCCACCCCAGCGTGTGCTTTGGGTGCTGCATCCCTAAAACGGGAAGGGCACTGTCAGTNTAGTGGAAGGTGTCCCTGCCCGTGGCGGGGGGTGGGACTGGATGACCTTCTCGGTCCCTTCCAACCCCATAGCATTCTATAATGGACTATGCCAATGTGCATTTTCATTATAAATAAAAAAGGACAAATACTAGCTGGTTTTAGCAGACATGTTAGATTTCTCCACAGTGTTTTTAGCTGCATTTCTGGTGCAGAAATTCCCAGAACTGGCTCATTCCCAGGGTGTCTTTCTCTGTAATTTACCCCACAGGGCCACCTCTCCAAGACTGTGCTGCACTCCGATGGGAGAGCATTTGAGACCATTTTCTGGCACTGGAAATTTCTCCTGATATCACATAGTCTTTCACATCTGAAGTTAAAGTCTTGCATTAAAATCTTCCTCTTTTAATGTCACTGTCCTTACAAGGTCTCACAAAACTTTAAATTCTCCCTTACAATTTTTTTTTCCTACGCTGTTTGTCTCATACTGCTTCATTTTTCTCTCCCTGCCACCATCCAACACACACGTGGGAGTTTTTCTTCCTGCTGTCTCACAGTGCCTTCTGAGGTATGTAAGATGCTGCTGCTTGCCAGTGGTAATAAAGAAAAAGCTGGTTAATATCAATAGTATAGGGATATTTCTAACTAAAAACTGGCTCAGAAAAGAAAGTAAAATGTACTTCTTAATGTACTGTCCCTCCTACAGAAATTCCCACACTGACCTATTATTATTATTATTATTATTATTATTATTATTAGTATTATTATTATTATTATTATTTTGTTTGAGTCATGAACTGGAAAATAGCTAGGGCTGTAAGGAGCATGATTTCATCCAAGTTCCATGATATGAACATCTCAGCAAAAAAAATCTTATTTTAAAATATGGACAAGAGTATACTGAGAAGAACAGAGACAATCCTTTGAGAAAGGTTTCAGAAATATCTATTATAATAAAGCCAGAAGTTTGTTCACTGTTCATTGCTTCTGGCAGTGCTTTTCTCACAATTACAAACTCCTAGTTAAAATAAATGTCCGACTGCCAGACATTCGTGGGCCATAGGTAGGCGTAATCAGCTTATTTTTGTTTGATGATATACTTAAGAACAAGTACCTAACAGGGATGATTAAAAGCGAAAAGATATTCTTAAAATATTCATATTTTTGGGTTTCAAAATCTTTCCAAAAGGTGCAGAACTCTTAGTCTGAGGAACAGAACCAGAAACAATATAATTTGCAATAGATGAACCATGCAAATACTGCCTTTTAATAATCTTGTGACGTAGTTCTACCTTGGACTATACCATGCTCAGGAATAAATAGTTGGTAAAACATTTGTAGCAAACTGCTTCTACCTCATGAATTTTCTATTTCAGCCAAAATCCCTTTCCTGTGATTTTGATTCAAACATATTATTTACTCTCTTGAAAATCCCCCAGTGGTGTGGCCCAATAGCTCCAAATGCAAGCAAATCCAATTTGATACAACAAAGTAAAAAAAAACTTAAGAACTTGTGAAGAGTGTGGTTGGCTTTTTTCATAACCAATTTGCCACTGTGAACATTCCAGAAACATTCCTGTCATGAAGGTCTGGCTCTGTCTCTCAAAGCACACCCCATTTCTGCCGGTGCAAGGATCTAACTGCCTGTGGATTTACTGTGTGGTGGGAATGCACTCTGTTAATTAAATGGTGTTTCTTTTCAAAGATAAAAATAATTGCACTTTTTGCATGACAGCAGCAAGCCCTTCTGCTAAAATGGAAATTAGCCACCAGTTTCAATTTTACCTATGAGTCTTGTCACATATTTTGCTTTTCAGACCTGACAATATGTCTTGAGTTCAAATTACTCTATAAAAAACTGGGACAGTTTCATTTTGGTGCACCAAAATCAGGAAATGACTACAGAGTGATCACACTGCTGTAGAAATCTGTCCAGGTGCTCCATTTTGGCTGGGTTGTAGTGTGATGGGGAACAATCTTTGGGCTCCCAGGACAGGAGAGAAGCCTAGATTCTTGAGGGAAGGAGAATTCCAAAGCAATTGTTCAAATATGAGCCAAAGCAATATGTGATGTCCCTGCTGAGAAAAAATAGCCTTTGCTTGTTGGTACCCTGAATTGGTGCACCCTGGGCAAGAGGGAATATCCCTGTTCCTCTCCAGAATACCTGCATATCCTGCCACTGAAATAAAGGAAAATACCTTTGCATAAGTACAACTGTTCTGAGCCTCTCACAGCAGAGAGGAGTAGGTACAGTAAAGAAATGTCCGAGTGAGGAGTTGGCTCTCTTAGAAATCAGTGGGAGGCAGAGATGCTTTATTAAACTGGTCAGTAAGTCCATTGGCTTCCATGCTTGTGTGGGGGTCAGTCCTCTCTGTTTGCTTCTGATTTCAGCTGAGCTTAAGGCTTCTCAAATGGCTCTTCAGGAAACAGGAGAGGTGCTGAGGCTTGGTCTGGCTTGTCAGAAGCACACAGACATTTGCGTTTCTCTGGGAGATTTCAACCAAGGCAGGAGTTCTGGAGGTGGCTGCTGAGCTCATCGCTGTTCATTGCTGCTGACAGGGAAGTTCTCCTTCCTCACCGCCGTGCACCCGTCCTCTGGATCTGGCACTGTCACATTCATCCCATCAGATGTGGGAGAAGGTGGCAGTGTGAAAGCCACCATCTGTGGTGGCAGAAGTTCTGACTGTCCCTGCCATTTCAGAGACCTTCCCTGAAGCTCTTCAAGTAGAACATCTGAGCACTTCAATTTGGCTTCATAGCAGTAGCATAAACTCCTCCTTTCTTTCTTCTTTTCTCCTTTTATAAGCAGGGGAACAGCTTGTGTGAGCTTTCTGTTTGCTTCCCAACTGTCCACACTTTGCCCTCAGCTTTTTACCACCCAGACAAATACAAATCCCCAAGAAGTTACACCCAGTTTGTTTTCTTCCCCTCCTTTTGTCTTTTCACAAAAACTCTGCTGGCTGCACAGTGGCAGAGCTCAGGTCTGAATGGAAGAGCCTCCACCCAGCTGATGCCACAAGGGGAAGGGCGGTTTTGGATTCACTTGTGGGTTCACTGTAATTTTCAAAAGACCACACTGGGCTGACAGTCTGCTTCAACTCACAGCAGTTATTTTATTCGTTCATTAACCCCCTCATTTAATTACCAGGGTGCTTCTGGAATCTTCCATGACACTTAAAAGCTTCCTCAATAATTTTCTAGATACCATTTTTTGACTTGTGTTATAAGGGATGTGGAAGAACCACATCCCTGAGCACATTTGGGCTCAAGGAAGTTCCTGGGGCCCGGGGCTTACTGACATGAAATTCTTCGTTCCCAAACGCAAGTGTGGTTCTTAGCATGGATTTCCTGCCAGAGAAATAAAATCAGTTGTGATCAGGGTGCAAAGAACCAAAGGCTCTTGAGCTCAGGTTGCATTCCTGGTCAGATGTGGTGACTGGAAGGTTGAGCACAGACGAGGTGGGCACATCAAACTGCAGGACCCTCCAAGATTTCTGACACTTGCAGGGTGTGAGCTTCTTTCAGGACTGCTTTGAAAGGTCACTCAGCTCTGCAGTTCAGCTTCCTTTGCCTTGTACACACTCCTGGTGCATGCAAGCTCTTTCTTGCTCTCCCCACCGTTGGGAGATGATTGTTTGTGATACAGTGCCATGTAAGTTATCCCAAGCAATCTGTGTTCTTTTAAGCAGCTGCCATCCCTGGAGACTAAAAAACTATCTTTATTCATGGAACAAAATCAATGTAATAACCATCCTGGTCCTTCCTATTTACTTGCTTTACTACACTCCTGATTCACAGAGAGTACCTAATATTGTTCCCAATTGAATCCCTCATATAACCTCTGTGCTCTGAATGATGACAAGTGTAACACTTCCACTTTGTCATGCACCCTCCAGGAACTGCATTTACATCTCTCAAATGGTTTTACATAGACTGGAAGTGGTTTTTGAAACAGTGTTACATTTTTTGCAACAACCAGCCAAAAAGGTCAGTAAAAACATTTCGGGTTCATTTCATAACAAAGTAGGCAATACATAATTCTGTCGTGCTTCATCCCTTCACTTAATACCATATTTAAGATCTTTGTTTTGAGTTAAGCAAAGCATGGAACCTAAACCCAGAAATTATATCTAAAATCTGGCTTCTTAGGAAAGAAAACAAGGACAGCAATGTTGAGTCATTTATTTTTCAGTAGATGAGCATCTTAACCAATTGATTGCTTTCGTGAGTGTTTCAAAAGGTTGCTAAAGCCCTTTGAAGTAGCAGAGACATATTGAAATTTGAACAAAGATATATCCTTTTTTGTTCAGGAAGACAATCACCTGCTATAACTTCATAGGGCATTTCTGAAGGATTTCTCTGCCATTGGAAATAAAATTTTAAAAAAACAAAATCAACTAAATCCCAGAGAATGGCCCAGAGAATCCCCTTTAAAAGAATGTTTTATAACTGATTTAAAGTCAAGTGGGAACCACGGCTTGTGGGTTTCCCACAAAACTATGCATTTTGCAGGTTGCTTCTTCTTTTTTCCTTCACTCAGCGTGGTGTTTTTTCAGGAGTATTTCTGTATGCAGGTGCTAACCCAGCCTGTAGCAACACCACAGCACAGCAACTGGGAGTGCATTTTGCTGTTCTTATGGGATAGCAGATATACATTCAAAAGCAGAGAAAAATAAGCATTGCTATGATTAATGAGCCACAGTTCTTGGAAAGGATGTATGAGACTGATTTTTTTTCTGGCACCTCCAACAGAAAGCAAGATC
This sequence comes from Regulus satrapa, assembly GCA_013396955.1. Classification (NCBI taxonomy): domain Eukaryota; kingdom Metazoa; phylum Chordata; class Aves; order Passeriformes; family Regulidae; genus Regulus; species Regulus satrapa. The sequence goes on along the minus strand of VWZN01010086.1, from coordinate 235,644 downwards.
AGATAATTTTATTATTAACATAGGTTCTTATATTTGTCTGCACCCTCCTGCTGTGGTAAACTGTAGCTCCCTTTGGGATTCTTAAATCACAGAAAGGGAACGAAGGAAATAGAAATTAGAAGAAATAAACCCATGCTGAAAATCCTTCTGGATTCTGTTTAACTCAAAGGTGACCCTGGACTTATATGAAAGGAAGGAAATTGCTTTAGGCTCATATTCTAACTTGCACTGGAGGAATCTCTGAAGGCTTGGAGTTTTCACTGTAACTGGGTAAACATGCAGGGATCTATCTTTTGCACCTGCCAAAATGTACTGGAAATCCTGTGACAACAGGTTTTTTGGCAAAAGTCATTATTTTACTTTCAAACATGACCAGACCTAAGAAACGCAGAGGTGCAGAAAAATCAAAAGGAGAGGGGAAAAAAAAAGGCAAGACAGGCTTTGAATCTGAGAGAAATTTGCTTGCTGCCTTTTGAGATAGTTCAGATTGGTTTATATTGCACCTTGTCCCACTCTGAGTGGGTTTTCTATTTGTAATAAAGTCTGGCAGTCTCCCACGGCTCACTCATATTGTCATTCCCAAGTGGTTTTTTCCTCCACACTTGGCTCCAAACAGGCAGAAAAGGGATAATATTAAATAGATCTCTAGCTTGATACTGAAAAAAGTAAAGTGAGACTTTCACAATCGTGATCTAAATGTATTTCCTTGGGAAAATGCAGAGTGGGAATGTGCAGAATGTCAGACAGTTTCTGGGCATTCAGCTTTTGGAGAGAAATGAGGGAGTCTCCTTACCAGGAGAATTGGAAAAGCATCTGTTATGATGGAGGAAGAGGAGTTCTGTTCTTCGAAGCAAAGCTGTGCCCAGGTAGTTTTTAGAGAATTTGGGTTTATCTGTGTGACTGACCCACTTGGAGAATGTGCTCTGCTCTGACTGTGCCACATAATCTCACCAAGGTAACACAGCCATGGTCAGTACTGCTCCCACCTGAGAGAATTAACTCTGAGATAACTCACCCCGTGCCTGTGGTAACTTTCTGTTGCTGTTATTGTTGAAAGAGTGAAAACATTTGTGAACACTCTCGTATGTACAATTCCAGAGCCCAAATCACTACAGCATTTGTCTGGGTTTATTTTGGCACCAGTTTAAATGTTCTGGTCTACAGCATTTGTTTATTTGCTTAAGTCTTGTCCTAAACCTCCAAAAGAAACCACCAATTTCCATTCAGTCACTCGGTTGCTTTTCTGAAAACCAGCACCCCTGGGGATTCAGGGAATAGAGGAACAGTGAAAATCACCATGCTTGCATGGATTTCTTTAAATTCCCGTTGTCATCCGCTGTGACAAGCAAACTCACAGACTGAGACCGAGTATCCAAAGTCAGCCAGGATGTTGCAGTGGAACATCCTAGACCCTGCTGCAGTGAATTCCCTAAAAGGAGACAAAGATGGTTTTACAGTCCAAACCTCAAAAGCTTTATTAGAAATAAAAATAGGAATGATTTTAAATAGATCTTGAGAGAAACGAGACCTTTATACACAAGCCTCTCCCTTGCACAGAACAAAAAAATGGAAGCTCAGGCCTATACCAAACTTTCCTACAATCCTGCAGACATGCAGCTGCTGAAGTGTTGCAGTGCTCCTGTTTCTGCAAGCAGGTGCAAGGAAGCCAAGAAATGTTTGCTGAAATCCTGAGAGGAGCGATTATGTCAGGGAACTGCCAGGGAAGTGCTTTCTGCTTGATATTCATACACTGTCTTGTCCAAGAGCTGCTTGAAAGAGGGCATTTCCTCTTTCTCTGGCATTGCCAGCACCTGTTACTACTTTTCTTCAGGGCAGCTTTACTGCTTTCGAGTTCAATTTCCTTCCCAGTGCATGTCCAAGGAAGATCTGCCTGAGGGAAAAGCAAAATTCTTCCCTGCTATTTCTTGTGATGCTGGCAAACATCTGCTTTATGTGCTCTAGAATCTGATCTTATTTGCCACTCAAAAGTGCTTTCTCCAAGGTGCATCCAAAGAGCTACTGATAATTTTTATCTTTTTTTGATTTCAATTTTACTTGAAGCCATTTGTAATTTCTCCAGCAAGAGAGGAAAATCTGATGCTGTGGTTCTCATCCCTGAAGTCAGGCTTGTGTCAGCCTTTCCATTATATAAACCCTTATTTTGAAGAGTTTCAAATTCAGCTATAAAAATTCAGTCTAGGCTGGAAACTGGCAAATTAATCCTTTGCATGGAATGTTCCTTTTAATTAAAATATAAAAGAACCACATTCAATTGCTTTTATGTTTCTCAAGTCCTTGAAAGACCTGTCAGACTACACTTAGAATGCTCTTTCTATGCTTGCAAGATCCATTTTCAGAGATACCGAGTGCTTTTAGCTCCCAGTTTGATGCAATTATTCAACCTTAGATTTTCTGTATTTTTCTAAAGCATTTTTTTCATCAGGTTTTATTTTCACTGTGTCGATCCACTTACAACGGTTTAAAAGTTTGAACAGTTTTCTTTCCTCTTAGCAGTATATGTACACTGGGAATGTACATCACTTTCTTATCCACTTCTGTTCCTATGCTATTTTCTACTAAAAAAATTAAAGATTCTTTCTGTTCTGCTGTTCTAGCTATTACCATTGATTCCTACAGGGAAGTGGAACAGGGATAATTTAACTGAGTCATTATTTTCATGGTGAAGAGTTCTTCTTGCAACCTTGTTTACTGCCAGATTTTACCTTGCAATTCCTTCCACAGTAAAATGTGAAGGATAGGACGGATAATGCTGATCTTCTTCTGGGAGATCAAAAATCACTGTAGGTCAGATGTTGAGGGAGATTTTACTCTGTCCTTAGAAAAATCACTGGGGATTAATGTGGAAGAAATGGAAGAAAGGGGAACTTTGCAGTGAAATGTGATCATTGATTACTCTGTGTGTATATATATATATACACTTCTGTATTGGACTTCTCTCTTGGTTAGGTGATGCCAAGTTTGAGAAAAGTTCATAAAACATGACCTTTATTTTACTGTTCTTTTCTGTGTCTGAAGTTGGTATCTCCATTTTCAGTGGAGATGTGTTTTGCACAGAAAAACACGGAGTCACTTGTAGACAAAGGAAAAAGCTGTGAAATTACCCCTGCAAACGGGCCAGGTGCCAAAGGAGTGTAGGTTGCAATTCAGTGAGCATTTAAGCATATGCTGAAGTTTATCCCTTTCCACTTATATGGGCTTAACTTTAAGTATGTGCTCACATCCCTCTGAAATCACACGACTCGGTGCCCTGGTGAACGGAAATTACTCAAAGCCAGAGTGGGACAACTGATGGGGATTGCATTTTGCAAGATCAGTAAATCATATTAACACAGATTACAGGAATGTAAGCTCTATTAATACAGGTGTGTCCTTGCAGTCCCCAGAGAACTCCTCTTTGCTATATATTCACCTTTATACTATAACTGTTATCATGCCAATGTTATTAGAACCATCAGAGATAAAACTTTCACTTCTTAATTGAAAACCATTGTTTTTTCCTCAGTACAGTTCTCTTTTTGGCCCTGAAGTTTTATATTCCTTTTCCTTTGCTAATCCATATCTCCCTGGCAATATCCCTGTGTTCTACTGTACTTCAAACAATTTGGCAACTAAACGAGTGTTTGAAGCCGATTTAATTACATTAGCCTGAGATGCCAATTAGATTTTTGTAGAAGGATCTTGCTGAATGCTAGTTCAGCTGAACAAGGCACACTGGCCCTCAGTTATTCAGTTCCTGCCAGACTGACAATAATGTAAACTGAATCCCTTTCTGCAGGCAGCCTCCCCACACAAAGAATAAACAGTGGACGCACTTTAACTCCAACGGCCTCTTGTTGTAATCATTAAAAAAGATAAACTTCCAAGAAAGGCCCTCATTTAGCTGTGCTTTGCCTTCGTTTTTATATGAAGCCTTGGCAGATTGACCAATTTTTGAGATGAAAATTGGATAACTTCGAGCAAAGGATGGGAAGCCAGTTTGCTTAAATTCTCTTCCAACTATTCACTCAGAAACAATGTATCAAAACCTCTTGTTTATTCCAGTTAGACAGAAGGAGCAAGGACAGCTCTCATGAAGGCCAAGCGGATTGATTTCCTCGTTTATTTCTAGGTTTTATGCAAACAGTTTCAAGAATGGGATTGAAGTCAGGTGTAACATCCATTCAGGCAGTTAATGCTCTGGTCCCAGTAACAGCTTTTCTCCTAGTAATTCTCACTAAATCCCACTCTAAAACCCTAAGGGCTAATGACTCTTCAGCACTTCTACAAAATTCAACTTTTAGGAGGCTGGCTATGAATTTTGAAGCCTATCTGTGGGTGTATATTTACAAAATCTTTTACCTCGAGCAATCATGATTCTGTTATTAAAGAAAGTTCAGGCAGCTTCTCTGTAGCTTCAATATATTGCTGTAGTTCAAGTTTAAATATTGATACGGCTCTAAAGGTGCTTGGAGTCATAGCAAAATTAATAAATTAGCATTTTGGCCACTAGTATGAAACCCCTGGAAGGAGAAGACCTTTATGTACTACATTAGCTACTGCTGCTCCTGTTATTCTCTGGTCCTGGACAATTTCTCTTTGGAATGGTGCACTGACAGAACCGGGAGCTTTGCACAAAGGCATGAAGCAGAGCCAGAGGTGGTTTATATAAATAGCAGTGGCTTCTGTGGGTCCTTTGCTCTATTGCAGCTCTGGCAGTTAAAGGGAGAGTTTCTCATCTCTGATCTTTTGGCAATATCCTGCAAAGAGCCACCCCATTGTATTACACGGGCTGTTGCCATGGGAACAATAATATTTTTAGTAGTGCCTTTCAGCTGAAAATCTCCGGTTCCTAATGAACGCCGCCGGAGCCTCGCAGCACCTGTGGGGCAGGTCAGGGCTCCGCCAGTGGCAGGGATGAGACAGCGAGGGCTGGAGGGCTTCTCCAAAGCCCTGCCCTGGAGCTGAGTCCCTGCTGCAGCTGCCCTCCTCCTGGCACCTCTTCCCTGGGAGTGGGAGCTGTGTGCAGTTCAGGGGGAGATCTCACAGCTAAAGGGATAAGCTGGAGCTAAGGAATAATGCCTGTTACTGCTCATTACTTGATTTTTTAAAAAATAAGAGTAGTAATAACAATGAAGTTAAATGGGGTTTTCTTTGTCTCGTTGAAGAAATGTGAAAATAGAGCAAGTATTCTAATGGGAGAAAAAGTCCCTTAGGGTATGTTATCTGTGGGCTGGGACTATCCTCACACCCTTTTCTTCCTCAGAATAACTTTTTGTCAATCGTTTTGCATCTCCTGCATCTCCTTTTTCTCCCCAGCTCCAGTCCTAATCCGGTGTATGTAATGCGTGCTTGCACAAAGCCCTGTTTCCCACTGTTCTTCATTCCCTGCATGCAATGCCCGGTATTTTTGGTACAGATAGGATCACAAAACGTGTGCCAGTACAGTCCTTGCTAATGTGCAACTCCATCACCAGTTGCTGCAGATCATGCAGACCCAACCAATCTTACAGATGGAACCTGTGTTGATGTTATTTTTGGTTGTCATCACAGAGCATATTTAACTTTTAAACCAAATCCCTGTTACCACCCTAACTTCTCTTTCCAAAAAGAGCAGCTTGAATTTTCTCAAAACGAGGAATAACTGAGCTTATATCTGGCTTAGAGGTCACTTTATGGTCTCAATAAAAATGGTTCCTGAGAACACCCCCAAAACTCCCAACTAAGTTGGCAGCTCAGGGGCTGAAATGACTCCAAAACGCAGCAAGAACCAGTTACAAAGCAGAATTTTGGCTGGAACCCAAGGAATCTGTCAGCTATTGTGCAGGGAATGTGGCTGTCCTCCCGGCGCTGACTTAAAACAGAAAATTGAGGAGATACTAAGGACTGGGAAAGCGATAATTTTATCTGGAATGTCATGGCCAAATTCTGAGGACAGCATGTAAGTGTCTGTAGAGGGAGGAAAAGAGACCTTACTTCAGAGTGACCTCATCCAGAAGAAATCCCAGTGCCATATGTTCCTTTGGCCTGCCTGTGATACCATAAAGACTCCAAGATACATGCAAGGAAGAGAGGGGGTGGCTTCTCTTGTTTGGAGGAAGAAACCTGTAACTACGAAGCTGTAAATCTCCATCTCGGTTTGTTCACGCTACTTATAATCAGCTCCAGAGGTTTCCTGAGATGTAAAATGTAACATTTTTAGTTGGCAAAAGGGACATATCCTATAGCTACAGCTCACTGTTTTCCAGTACTGCTCTCCAACCACAGACCACTTTATACATAGCAAGCAAAGACCAAGGCAGATTTGTCTTTTGATAAGCCTGGAAAACAGTGGCAAAACAGATTAATGATCCCACAATACGGGGAGATTTGGTTACAGTTTTTCCACTGATTTTGCAATCACCCTTAGTGAGTTATAGGAATATAATTTGTGATGTAGGTTTTGTTTTGTTGTTTTCTTTTTGTTTAAATCCAGCTACTATGAAAACAATGATAAGTGGAATTCGACTTTGCTTCCAAAATATTTCCGTAATATGGGAAAGGCCTCTGTTCCCATTCCCTCTCTCGAATGAAATGGCTTATTCAGAAGCAGTGCTGCTGAGGGGCTTCCACCCAGAACACATCAACACTTAATTACGGTGCTATCTGAGGAAAGAGGTGCAGCAATTTCAGCGACTGACAGCCGGATTTGCACACATGGATTTCTCCGAGGTGAGCCCCTGGTTTCACAATGCCCGGAGTCTGGCAGCCCCGGGGTTCCATGGCACGGTGCCCTGGGCACTGCGGCTCAGCGCTCCCGGCTTGTGCCAACACAATCTCGTTTGTCTGCGGGCTCTTCTCCTGTGATCCAGCTGCGCTACTTCAAAATTCGCGACCTCTCTCCTCGAAGGCTTCCCAGAGACAACTCCCGGCGCAGCCTTTCAGAGTGTCCCGGGAAAGGTGCCCTGGAGCCCGTAGTTACAAACGCGCTCCAGGAGGAAAGCTGCGAGCTGTCACCAAGCCCCTCGCAGCGCGGAGCCGCGCCCTGGGCCGCCGGCCTGAGGTGCCGCGGGCTGGCAGCGCCCTGGGGGCCGTCCTCGCCGGGGCTGTGGCGATGCCGCTCCGGGGCACGACGGAGGCGAATGGAG
>VWZN01010086.1:213430-228494 GCA_013396955.1 Regulus satrapa | reverse complement strand
AGAAGGTTGTTTTGGCTGGTAAATGGAAAACAACACAACGGTAGAGTTGTGGAAGGATTAAGGATTCCCTGCGCAGTTGGAATGCGCGCACACTGTTAAAGGATTAAGGATTGCCCTCACGGCCCCAAGGCTGCCCCAGCTCCAGGAGCATTTGGAGAAGGCTCCCAGGTGCAGGATGTGACCCTTGGGGGTGTCCTGTGCAGGGCCAGGAGCTGGACTCGAGGATCCTGATCGGTCCCTTCCAGCTCGGCTTATTCTCTGATTCTGTACATGCGGTAAATGGGGTTGTGCCAGTTCACCAGAGCATGTTTTATACCGTGGTCTGCCATGGTACTTAGCTGTCATTGTTCCTTTCAAAAAAAAAAAAAAAAAAAAACAAACCAGCCCACAATACAAGCACTGTTCTCTGTTTTGTTTTAGGATGTGCCAAGACTTGCCCTAGTGTAGTAACAGAATGTTTTCTTAGAATTTGCTGCCTCGTTTCCATTGTTCCTTGGTGGTAGGTACTAGAATGGTGATAAGACAGTGTTTTGCACAAAGATTTTCGGTTGGCATGGGACGGTTATAAGTGGAGATGAAGTAATTCAAGGTTTAACTGCCTGGGTTGCATTCCCTCTGCAGGCACGGTCGAGGTGCTCCGGAGCTGAAAGGCAGGCGACAAAAGGAGAGTGACCACGGGAGGGAAGGGTCACTCGCCTTCACCTTGGAACCACTCATTCTCTCCAGATCCTTTCTGCAAAGGAATCGCAGGCGTCACAGTGACCTCGGCTTAAAGGTAGTCTTCAATAAGTAATTGAGGTTAAAGATTCTTTATCTTCCACCGCTTCCCCCCATCTTAAAGTATACATATTCTTACTCTGGGAGGTTGTTGAGCTTGTTTTTTTTAAATGGTTTTGGTATTTCATTGAAAAAATGAATTTATGTGGAGTTTTGAAATTGTTTTGTCATAAGAAAGAAACGAAAACCTAATTTATATATTTTAATAACATCTTGATTATTTTTAGTAAGGTTTCTAAATTGAGGCCTTTTCTCCTGATGGAGAACAACCTATCCAAAATTCTTGTCATTTGTTGCATAAAAGATTCCTCTGAAGCACTGTGACAATTTGGGTAAGCAACCAGAGCTGCCCTTTGGGTTGTCTTCTTGCTGTCAGTTCTCCTCTCAGTTCCTAATAAAAAATACCATCGTGTTTCCCTAGCAATTTCAGAGCATGCTAAAGCAGTGTAGCCATACGGCACCTTGATGTGTGTTCTCACCCCTGCACTTGGCACACCCAGATTTCAGGCAGTCTGGAATGAAAGAAATCCAGGGAGGAACTCCTCAAAGGCTGCTTTGCAGAGCCATCACATTTTCAGCCTAATAAGGTTTTCTGTAACAGAGCTCATGTGGTGTTTATGGATGTACTTTGTACCGTGTATTTTGTATCTTCTGTTCCTCCCAATTTTTCATCATGAATCAACAGGTAGAGGCCCAAACTTCCTCATGGAGAAAATAATTGCAGGTATGAAGCGATTGCTGTAGTGTCTCTGTTCCAGACTCCCTTTCCAGCATTCTCTTCCCCTAAGTGTGCTTTGAAACTTCCGTTTGAGCCCAGTTGTAGTTTCATACAGAGTGGGACTGGATGAACCACCCATTTTCTTTTTTTATTCCTCAAAAAAGCAATGTGATCCCTGGAAGATTTGTCAAAAGGAAAGAGCAGTTGGGTCCTAAGTGGCCAAGACCCCTTTTACCAAATGGAAGTAGGAGTTTGGAAAATATTGCTTGGGAAGCACCTTTTAGATTCAGAACGATTTCATGACACTGTGCCCTAGCACTAGGGCAACTCCAAGCAAAAAAGAGATGATCCCTCTGGAAAAAAAAGCTCCTCTAGGTCTGGGATGGCTGTGTTGCAGCATATCCATGATGAACTGCTGGATTTGAGGATCACTAAACCCACAGGTCTCACACAGACTTTGAAAGCGTGGCACAGGAGGCAATGCTCAACACAGATGAATTCGGTCTATTCCACCTTCTTTGGCTTGCCTCTGAACGTGGAAAGCAGTTCCTTGTGTTTCCAGAGGTATCCCCAAACAGTTTTTAACAAATGGCAGTACCAACCGTGACCACAGCTTTTTCTCTAGAGGCTCAGCAAACTCTGCAGTTCTATATTCATTTACTAATTCATTTGGCAAACTAAAAGGCTCTTACTGTTTCCAGAAATTGAACTGTATAAACTCAAAACTTCCTTACCTTAATAATTGATCCTTGTGTAGCCATTAAACCTTCCACATGCTTGGGGGTGTTTTTTAGTGGTATCTGTGTGAACAACACTATTCACAAGGTGCCACTTCGTTCCTTGTGCTCTCGTAGTGCCTAATGGCTCTCCATCGTACCAGACATCTGTGCAGAGCTCAGAACTGCCCCCCTAAGCCCCAGACCAGATTCTTTTAATCACATCCTTTCCTTCAGTAGCATGAACTGCAGAAACTGGAAAGGGATAGAGGAAAAGGGGAGAAACATGCCTGCTTCGTAAAGTAAACTACTCCCTTTGCACTTTTTCTTACATTCCTTGCTTTCTCACCTTTGCCAAATATGATCTCCCAGCCCGGGACTGCGTTTGGGAAGGCAGAAGGAGATCGTGCTCTGAAGAGGGTTTGGATCTGCCAGAAGAGAGAATTATAAGGATAAAGCTGGTGATACCCAGTATTTACTCCTGATTGTTATCCAACTTTGTACCTATAAAGAAGCAGAGGAAAGAGTGACCTGGCCTGTTTTAATTCAGCAGCACTCTTGGATCCTTATTAAGTTGGATCTTTTTGCCTATTCCTTGCTTTGCTTTTTATCAAACCATTTTTTGAGACACCTTTATTGCTTAGCGATTGCACTGTGGCTGGCATTAATCTTGCTGATTGAAAACTCAGATTCTGCAGCGTGTTTTTGCCTCGTGTTTTTCTGTATAGTGAAATGACACTTGTGGACCCACTCTTAACTCGTCAGCAATTCTGCGGTGCCCCTAAAGAGGAGCGATTTCCCCTTCTGCCAGAAGCCGTGCGTGTGCTGTACTTGCCTCGCGTGAGCAGCGGGGGCTGTTTATGGTAGGGATTCCGTGTGGGGATGGCAGCGTGTGCAGGCTCAGGGCCGCAGTCGGTGTGGGGTAAAGCAGATGGTGCAGAGCACGGGGCTGGTTTCATTCCGCTCCCAGGTACTGCGAGGAGCCAGCAGGGAGAAGGTGTTTCCAAATGCCTGAAGGCAGCACTCCCGTACTGGGAAAATCCTGATGATGCTGACAGACTTACCCCACGCTTACATCTGGCCTGAGTTACAGGAGCTCCCCGCGTTTCGGGGAGCCCCAGCTGTGTTTTCTGATTGCTGCCGTGTTTCTGCTTCCCTCTCTGCAGATGGGACAGCAGAGAGGGGGCATGGGTGGGTAATATTCCAGGTAGGCTGTCAGGGGTTTCTTCCATGCCCCTAAGAATTCCTACAGAATTGCATGTTTAGCATTTACAGCTTGTGTTAACGATGGCTATAAAGTTGTTTGTCTTCATGGAATTAGATCTATCCATAAGGCATTTTCCAGCTCAGCTGTGCTGAGGCAATAAAGCAGTTCTGCTGGCATTACTCACCGCAGTAATTCCCAAATAATTAGTCATCCTAGGTAATAGATGTGTGATGTGTCCCAGTCATAAATTGCATGGTGCGGGCTATGGACATAAAACACTGCGGCTGCTTGGGAAAGGCAAAACCAGAAATCAAATTGCTCATGTTCAGTAAGGAGCCAGCTTCACACTCGCCCGTTCTCAAATCTTCCTGTGGAGCTTTTCTTCTTCCACTTCTAGAGTTAGGAAACTCCAGTTCTGTTCTTAGACCTTGCTTAAGTGGATTTCCTAGTTTTTCAGTTCAAATTGCTTATTTGTTACAGAGAAGCATTAATGTATATGCACGCTGGTTTTATTTTCCCTCACAAAGAGGAATATCAGTTGACATTGCTATTGATATTGGCTGGCTAAAAGCAGGAGTATGGGCGGGTTTTTTTTCCCCCCCAGTTTTACCTTTTGGCTGACGTTCTTCTGTCCTGGCATTAAAAACTTCCCAGGGTGTAATTCATCCTGGTAAAGTGTTGTACATAGTGCTCACAGTGTTTAGTGAATGTTAGACACAGAGGAAATTTACTGTTGGAAAATAAATCAGCCTGGACTGGTTCCAAAAGCATTCACCAAGCGTGTATGTGTGTGTGTCTGTTTGTGCTTGGGTTTTGCCTGTGTGAATTTGGATTTTGTATCCATAAACTGGTGCTCAATTTCCATAGAAACAGCAATATTCATAATATCTTAACATCGGTTCGGTACGTGGTATTACAGCAATTTGCATCAATGCTGTATTACATTCTCTTCCTGAAGAATTTCTAAAACATATAAATATGTCCTTAAGGAGATCTCTGTGATCTGTGCAGCAACAAAGGAAGGAGGCAAGATTGCTTGAAGCACAGTGTGTCATGCAGTAATTTCCAGTGGGCTAATCATATTAACAGAGAAAATACTGGTGCCAGTTTTACTTTAACTAGTAAAGTTTTATTGAGTGCTACTGTCCCTAGCTGCTGCCCTTAACTTCATCTGATTACAAAAGCATCTACAGTTTGGAACTGGTTTTATAGCTCACCCTTCTTATAGGGGAGCAGCTGGCAAAAAGAAAAGCCATTAAATACCAACACTTGAAATACAAAAAGTGGAAAAAAGATCATAAATATAAAACCAAAATTCTGGTTTTCCTAAATCTCTGGTAATGACCTCATTGGGCTTTCCAAAATGCAGAGTAATCTGGGTCTCTGAGGCTCCCCTGAGTGTTATGAAAGTCAGGTCTTGGTGAAATCCCACTGGTAAAGCCTTTTTTCTAGTTGATGCTGTTCTAGACCAAATCAGTGATAAATTGGATTGAAGAGAGATCCCCCCAAAATAAAGCCTCCCCACTGCCTTTGCTGTGCATCGGGACAGAGCCACTCTTACGGTGTACGTGGCTGCTAGCCAGAAAACATTTTGGGATCTCAGTGTTGTGCCGTTGCCAGCCCAGCCCTCCCGTCCCTAGCACGCTGCTTTCTGTACCTGGGGCTTTGGGGATTGGCACTTTGTCGTGCTGGGCGAATTGCAGAGTTCCCAGAGCCTCGCCGCTGTCTCGTCTCTTTGCAACGTGCAGAAGTGACTCCAGCATCAATTCATTGTAGACGTGGCAGCCAATATTTGGGGTCCTGACACTTCAGGTTAAAAAGTGACCTCACAGGGAGTTTAGTCCATTTTAACATTCCTGCAGCTCCCTCAGAATGCGTTTTCTTGTGCATGCCTGCAGCTCTGTGTGTGAGATGCGTTGGAATCGCGTGGTTCAGTGGTCTGTGGCAAGCAGCAGGTGAAGAGAAAATCCTGTCGTTTGGGAATCATTGGAGCTCCACATGCAAACCTTGAGCAATGTCTGTTGAGTGATATAAGAGTCTCCACCGACCATATATTACTGGTTTCTGTGAGTTGGTTCCAACCTCGCACACTTAAATCATTTTAACCCCAAAATTTTACCCGAGGGACTCTTTCTCCGACTATTATGGTGTGCACTGGAAACAGTAGACTGGGATCAAGGCTCTGGATCAAAGTCTGATCAGCACAATACCTTCCACTTGAGAGTTAATACACCCACACCATTAGTCATAAACCATGGAAAGGAACCAAGTTTCCTGTTCCATGTCTCCAGGCATATCCAAGTTACTGTATCCTTGGAATGAGGACTATGGGATGTTTGTTTGGTGAATTTGAAATGAGCCATCTAGGAACAGAACTGGGGATTTGATCTGCATTGCTGGTAATCGTGAGAGCTCTGCTTTAACCAGAGATTGGCATGATTCGCTGGAAACCAAAAAACGGAAATTAACGTCTTCATCAGGATGGGTGAAATCAGACAAGAGAGAAACCCGAGGCAGTTGCAAGCAAGGCCCTTCTGGAAGAGACCTCCTGGGTTTTTGGCTCCAGGTTTCTGCCATAGCAGGGAATTGCTCTCTCAAGCTCCATTTATTCAGTTGCCAAGCACATCTTTAATCAGTGACAGCCTCAGCATTAAGCAAACATAGGCCTCTTTGATTTTCAGAAAGCAGCTTGTGTGGTTTGCCTCTACACAGACTCTGATTTTAACAGATCAACTCAAGCATCCAAATAATAACTTTAAGAATGAATTTTAATCTGTGCATTCTGCTAGTAAAATCAAAATGTATAAATGATGCTCGATGAATCCGTGTTTATGGCAGCTCAGTCGCAGATCACTTAGTGAGCTACACGGTATTTCTACTTCTTCCATGATTATTCTGAACCTGGTATTTTGCTTCTATATAAAAGATGTGTCCATTTTTATCATTAACGTTGGCTAACGTTTGGATGTTGCCTCTGATAAGGGTGAAGTACAGCTAAAGACATCTAATGCAGCTGCTGAGCTGCTGGCTTTAGCAATTCTATCAGCATCTGAAAATTTACTTACGGGCTCAAAGCTGTGTGAAAGGCAAATGAAACATGGCTTGAGATTATTTGTGGTAAAAATGTGGGAGTGTTATTTCTTTTTTCCCTGTAAAAATGAAAATGCATTAAAACTGCAAAATTCAGAGGAGATATAGGATCCAGAATGTATTAAACAAAAATGTTTTTTAAAATCCCATGGGAATTAGGTGCCTGATTCATGATCTGAAGACACAGATCTTTGGCAATATTATAAATGCCCATGAATGCATTAGTAATTATTTACTTTAGAAACAATATTAGAAGGAATTTCCTATAACAGTAAAAAATGAACTTGTATTTTGTATCTCTTTACCCAAACAGCAGATTGGGTGCATCTTATGTATAAATAATCATTACTACACGTCAGGAAAAAGGGCAACACATTCCTTCTGGATTCTTGTATTTCTTCACGTGGTTCTATTGCTCAAAATACAGTTTAGGTTTTTATTTGATGAGGATTGAAGTAGTGAAAGTTTAGACCATACATGCTGGTGCTGTGTCCAGAATTCTGAGGGTTTATGGTAGCAGGAGATCTGTGGGTGAAAGAACCTGTGCGATGGAGAGCATCGCAAATGAACAGAAGCAACTCTTGTTTTATCCATCACGTAGGTATATAAAATGTATTGACCTACCAGCAGCTGCAAATTATTTCAGCTTTCAGAGTAGATTTTGCCAAATACATGCATTTAAAGTCCATTTTCAGGGAAGAAATGTAACCCAAGGCTCAAATACCTCAAGACTTTCGCAGGTTGATACAGAAATGCTGACACCCAGTTGAGGAAATTAGTTTCTCAGGGCTTTTTCCTCTGTTGGTGTTTGGTGTTTTTTGGGGGTTTTTGGGTTTTTGGTTTTTTTTTTACTGCTGAAGGTGAAGATAGTTTCTATTTTATAGCATTTATAAGGCCTAGCACTGGGCAACGGAGGAAACTAAAGTAGTAAAACTTCCTCTAAGCTGAGGCAATTATTTTAGCAAGTGCAGAATCACGATGCTACAGCAGCTGGTGTCAATTCCAAGAGCATTCCATAGCTCATTAGAGCTCCAGAGCTGCCTGTCCGTGATGTTCCACAGACATCAGTGCATCTCGCTTCAACCACTCCTTAGCTGAAACCTGTTCCTCCTACCTGGAGGTACCTTTAGCTGCACACTCCACGGGAAGCTCTTTTTTCCAGGATAGGGTTTGGAAAGGTACCTGGAGCTGTCACATGAGGTATTCACACATCTCATGCCTGCAGCCTGTGGCACAACTCAGAGGTTTATTAGGAGCTCTTAGCAAACAGCAGAGAAAGAGGAGCAGCCTGTTCTGTCTTGAGCACTTGCAGAAGAAAGGCAGCGTTTGCTCTCTAGAAACACTCGGAGGGAGGGACCTCTAACAACGCGCTCTTTGAACGCTCTGCCCCTGCCTTTTCCTGCACCGGGAGAGGGATTTGCTTCCCGACGCAACGTGCAACGCCACAAAACTCCTAAGGCAGCATAAAAGTATTACTGTTCAGTGTCTGAGGAGATCTGTCCCTGGCGGAGCTGAGCTTAATGATACTGTCAGTAGGCCAGAGCTGGCAGCACAAGACCTGCACGGGTAATTCATCCCGAACGGGAAGGCGAGGAGACAGGAGGTTTTCATTTCAGCGTGGGGAAGGAAACACAAACCCACCTGGGAGAGCAGCTTGGTTTTATTGTGTAGCTCTGTCTGTCTAAAGTCCTCTCACAGGAGCTGAGCCTTGTGCTTGAAAAAGGGATGGAGGGATGCAGAATTCTGAGAACAGATAGGACCTGGTGAGTGCTCAGGCGGGATAAGAGCGTGTTGATGAATCCCAGCTTTGTTTTTACAGGAGAGCAAAGCTTGACGTTGGTGCTCATCTAAAAGAGGATTTGAGTTTCCTCATTGCCCACCGTGTTTGGTTACTGGCGGAGATGTTTCACAAGTTTTGTGTGTAATTGAAAAGACAGCCTGATCCGAGCCATTGAACATGCCTGACAGGAATTCGGAAGAGGGAATCGGTGGGGCTTCATCCGCAAGCCCAGGACGGTCCTGGGGCTGTTAATCCAAGCGGCCATTTGTGTGATGTTACCAGAGCAGAACGCTGGAAAGGCTTCTCAGAAAATTCTTAATTCATTACGTGTTCAGTTCGGGCAGGCAGGGGATGGGGTGTTTTCAAAAATCCTGGCACTCCTCCAAGCCCAGCTGAAATCCCATCTAACGTGTGTGGAGCTGCTGACTTTGAGAATGCTCGCACATTCCCAGAGGAAGTGAAACCCACTACCTGCAGAATTTCGGCTCCTCGTTATTATTACTTACACTGCAACAGTGCCCCGAGGCTCTCATTTGCATAACACACTTCTATACAATGTTTCGGCTGGGATTTATCACCCTCTGTGGAATCAGAGAGGTTTTATGGTTTTTAATTACTAATTGACCTTAATCAGCAGTTTCTGGTTGCTCTGGTGTTCAGAACACGCTGCTGCCTACATTTTACATTTCTGTGATTCAGTGTGATGCTGAATTCCCTTCTGGCCAGCTTTTGCAGTAGAATTTGATAAATGCATTCTTCTTCCTCCTTACGTCTTGGTTCCTAAGCAACACTTATTTTCTGCCAGGTTAGTTATCCCTTTACCTGGTGCTTTATGACACCAAGTAGACAGTACTGAACACACTAAGTGATTTTAGTGTAGCAAGAGGTGTTTTAAAGAATATAACATTGGTTAATTGTCATTTACATGTGTAGCTGCTCTATTAATTTTGGAAGAATTGATGATTTCATCCTAGATCCTAGAGCAAAGTGCCTGCAGCAGAAAGAGACACATACAGCCATTTTCCACCACAAGAACAGTCTTGGCAGCACAATGCAAGAGAAGAGCTTCATTAGGCAGGAACTGCTGTCCGTGGGGGAGTCTCCTTCCAGCAGGCTGTAAATTGGGCTCTCGAGGCTGCGTCTGCACAGCAGCTCTAATGGAGTTTGTCTTGTCTGTAGATGAAGAAGTCATTGCATCCAAAGACCTTGCTCAGGAGCCATGGATCCTCATTCATAAAAATGGGAATAATGCAGTGAGGAAATTCACCTCCCAGACAACGTACATTCTCATATTCATATTAAATAGCATTTCTTTTGAAACACGTTGTGTTCACACATAGTTAAGTAATTTACCAAGCTTGTGTGAAGCATTGATTGAGTTAAATATCAAAAAAGAGATTTATAGCACATTTCTCCTTAAAAACTGTTGTGGTTATTTTTATTTTTTTTTTAACCTGTTATATCATATCCCATCTCTCAGTGTGTGTTTGGATTAGGTGTGTAAGTATTAGGATTGGGTAAGGATTGCAAGTAGTTGCCTCATGGACTGGACAGGATCAAACTCAGACTAGAAATGAAATACAGCAGTTTCGGTGACTGTGGTTAACAACTGGAATAGTGAGCCAGGGTCTCTAATCATAACTTTTAAATGAAGTCTAGGTTACTTTCTAAAACATTTGCCCACGTTTATAAGAGCATTATTTCAGGGAAGTTCTGTAGTCTCTCTGACATGAGCTGCTACACAGATGGTAATGGTGGGCTCTTCCAGCTTTAAAATCTATAACTCAATCTAATTCTTACTGTCTTCACTAAGAGCTGCTGCAACTGCTTTGAAAATCTCACTGTTAAACTCACTGTAAAAAAAGCAAATGGAAGTTCTTGCAAAAATCAAAGGTACTGGTGGGTTGAAAGCAAGGCAAAGGCAGTATTTCTGACAGAGCATGAGCCAAACCAGCTATAAGATCAAAACCAGCAACAGGTTCAATAGAAAACCCTATCATTTTCATTTTCCTCCCAGTTATTGATTGTGACACAATAAACTCGAGGAATCCCCAGCCTGCTGGGGGCTGGAAGGGACCCATTTCCAGACCAGAGGCATTTCTCAGGGCTCCAGGCAGACAAGGAATATGCCGGGTCAAGCTTCATCGCTTTTTGCAGCGTGTGCAGGAGGAATGCAGGTTGGTGCTTCTCTGATTTGGCTGGTTTACTTCTGCTTTTGGGTCCTCCTGTTTGCTTTGTGAGTAGCTCGGATTACTGAGCCACATAGATGACATTTATGATCCATTACCTAACACTTCTCTGCAGCAATGACATTCTAGCAGTTAATAATTCTGAACTAGAAACGAGCTGAATGAAATGGCCCAGGCAAAGGTGAAGGAGTGAGGTGTTGGGGTGGGTTTGGGTTGGGTATTTGGGGTTTTTTTTTGTGGAGGTAAAGACTGGGTGTTTGGGGGCTGTGGTTTTTGAGTTTTCTGGGCCAATTTTTTGTGTTTTGTTTTATTGGGTTTTGGGGTTTTTAACCTGATTCATGCTAAGGTGAAATTAGAATTTATTACTGAAGTAATCTCTGATATTGCAGTCTGTAAAGTTCTATATGCATGAAGTTTTTATTTGGTGTGTAGCAGTGAATCATCTGAATGCCATTTCTAGTATTTAACAACTATTTAAAACATCCTGAGCCTTACAAACACTTCATCAGCATTCTTCCTTCTAAGGACAAGCACCATTCCTGGTTTAAATCATCCCTCTCCCTTAAAGCTTGCCTTGGAAAGGCACAGCATTTTCTCGGCTGTGCACCCATGGCCTTGAAATCAAATCCTTCACAAGACCAAAAGAAATATTTAGAATTACATTTTGCTGTAGTTGTACCCTTTTGACCAGTCTGTATTTTCAGCTTTATTGTTGCATGCGATAAAAATATCCTGTTGTGTGAGTGCCAGGCAGTTGGTAGAACACTTGCAGCAGTCTGTGGTGTATCCCTCCTAAACTAGGAAAGTTTTATTCTGGACAGAGGAAGCTTTGTAAAACTTCAGTAATTTTGAAAATATAATACATCTTTCATACTGATTAAACTTCCTAGATTTTGTTGCAGTTGCATTAGAAGCTCATGCCTTGCCTCACTTCTCTTGCTCTGGCCTTTTTAAGTGCGCTAGAGCGCGGTTTTAGACAAGAGTGCAGAGTTTCAGACAGGAGAGGTGACCTTTGTGTAAGCCCCACGCTACAGGAGCGGGTGAGGCTGTTCCTCTGTACTGTTAGTGGCAAGGAGGCCGTGCTGGAGACGGTAGCTGAGAAAGAGATTGAGCTAACACACCAAAGCTTCAATGCACTGACACGCTGATGGCTGTCGCGGCCCCTGAATGTGTGCTGGAACTTCCTCAGGTGATTTGGCTCCTCTGGAACCTCCTCGGGTGATTTGGCTCCTCGGTGACTGGGTAAAGCCAGAAGAGTGTCCACACCCCTTGTTCTGTGACAGCCAGAGACCTGTGAGCTGCGCTCCGTGACCTGCTTCTGGACAAGGTGGCCCTGCCCATGGCTAGTCTTCAAGGCCCCTTTCAAACCAAGCCATTCTGTGATTCTGTTACTTCTTCTGGCATCTGCTACTGAAATGTCCCCTTTTCCTAGAGAAGCACAGCAGTTGCTGTTTCCAGAAGCAGCCATTTCAGTAGGACCACAGGAATTTAAAGGCTTGGTTCTGTTTCATTTGGGACCATAAACCTCATGTAACTGGGAAATGGGAGACTCTTCCAGGAAGGCCACCAGCAGCTCCAAAGTTGTGTTGTTTCAGTGATTACAGAGTCTGACACGAGAGGGATATCTAAGGTCACATCCCAGATTTCCAGAGTGACTTTATTGGCATCAGTTGAGTGACTGCACATTTACATCAGTGCAGGCAGCTGAGATCAGAATCTGGATCTTTGCCTATGAAATAAGGCAGGGAGTTGAGGAAAGTCTGTGTTAAATATAGAATAAGCTAAGAGCAAAGCTCTGTTTATGTCATCATAAAGCAGGGAATAAGCCACGGGTGGAATCTGAGCATTCCCAAGCAGCACATCTGTAAATTAATTACCAGGGTCCACCAAAGCAGGCAAAGGGAATGATGTAAAGCTTCTGACTCACCGGGCTTCTATTCATGTTGTAGTTTGCTGTTTTCAGTGATGAGTGCCTGGCAAGAGCACAGCATCCACCTCGGAAGCAGAACGCAGGGATGTCCTGCCTTTTCCTCCCGCTGTGAGGAAGGTGTGCTGAGGCCAGGGGCGTGCAGAAACCAACCGAGGCGAAAGGAAATGCACAGTTACTGTACTTGGAAATACGTAGAATATTCACTGTGTTTGTAGGCCAAAGCCTGCTAAATTCTGCCTCTAGTTGCAGCAATTCAGCTAAAAATAGCAGTTCACAAAGCTGTTCTTTAGGCAGACCAGAGTTTCCTGGTCTCAGGCATGATTAGGAAGAGCACTGAATTGCACATCCCAAATTGCACCTTCATTTGTTACTGAGTCACAGGTAAGAAAAACAAGAGGAACATTCCAGGTAGAATTACCTTTTCAAAATGGACCTTAGGGTTAGGAAAACAGTTTTACCATAGGAGTGTTAGCCCTTGAATCTATTTTTTTCTCTGAACTGCCTTCCCAAAACCTCACTTAGCGTTATTATTCCTGTTTCTCTGTAACTTGGAGTGAAACTCCAAGGAATGAGAGTTTGCATGTGCAGCCTTCATGCTGGAGCTTTGTCCAGTCTCCTGCACCACAGGACTGTCCCCTTCCCAAGGCAGCTGGCACAAAGGGCCAGCCAGAGCAGAGAGAGGAAACAGAGCACGTGTTCTTTTTGGGAAATCCACGTGTGCCAAACATTCCTGGCTCGGGAAGAGCAAGGTCAGTGGCAGCCTGATGTGAAATAACCACCAAAGGGCTGCAGGTAACTGCAGATGAGCCACCAACTACTCCATCCTCTCTGCACACCTTTAATTTTATGGCCTCAATCAATACACACAGAGGCTGCATGGCAAGGACTAAAAATAAATCCCTTCCTAATGGTGTGCTAAATTCTGTTTTAACTAGTGTAAGTTTGAATTAATGTATCCACCGAACTCAGATTTAAATACCTATAGATGTTCAGGATTTCTTTCCCCTCAGGGGAAAAATACATCCTCCAGCTTTCACAACTCTTGTGTTCCTTTCACTGAGCATCCTGAATGGGCTGTATAAACCATGGCTACAATCCCTGAGCATCTACAAATATTTTCTTAAGTAGAATATTAATAGCACATTATCTTTTAAGGCCTCTTTGCTTGAAGGTCAGCTGAGTATTTTGCTGACAACAGCCTACTTTTGTGGTTGCAAAAGTAGGAGAAAAAAAAAAAAAGAAGCTTTGTCAGGCCCATAAAGAGAGAAGGTCAAGTTTATAGATGTCTGGCAGAGATTGCCCTCAGATATTTTCATTTGCAGCTGGGTGGGGAGTAACAGGGTTTGGTATGGTTAACAGGGCACTGGAAAGTCACAGGCTCTGTTCTCCTCCTGTCCTCTAAGAGCTCTGCTCTATGGCATCTTCCTAGTAATACTTTTTTTTTTTTTTTCTTACTTTACTGCCAGAAAATTTGTGTATATTCATTTGGTCCAATACTTATCATGATTCTCTGACGTTTGCCCGGGTCCTCAGCTTACATTGAAAGGAGATCATATTTTGTTGTGGTAGAGGCAAAATGGTATTGCTAATCCAGTTTGCATTTGACCATTTATTAATTTAGGTGTCTGCATACATTCTTTTGATCTTGTGAACGTGGGGAAAAGGCAGGAGTAAAAATTGGAATAGAAAATTCTTTTAAAGGGAATTTAACTTCGAAGAATCGTAGAATGGTTTGGATTGGAAGGAACCTCTAATTCCAGCCCACTGCCATGGGCAGGGAAGGTGGGTGAAAATGCCACGCTTTCTTAAGTTCAGGATTTTGGGGTTTTTCTTTAAGAGGTTGTGTTAACATGCTGTGATTTCAGAAGGTGTTCTGCCTCTGAAGTTAAACTCTGCCGGTTTTACAGTGCAGTTGTAACTTTATTGTATCGCTTTTCAGTGTGGACTAGCCCTTCTGAAATCCCTAAATCCACTTTCACGTCCATGTTCTCGTGCTGTAGCATTGCAGACTTCAGCGCAATGCTTAGCAATTTCTGAATAGGTCTTTTTCAGTGGAAATTTTAGAGTGGGGACATTTTTGTACAACCCGATGTGAACCAGATCAGTTAGATTTGACCCAAATTAAGAGTTCTCTAAAAAGAACACTACTCTGGGAGGGATCCCAGAGAGATGTAGGAAGTCCCTTGCCAGGGACCAGCTGGATGTAGCTTAGCACAGAGGTGCAGGAATTAGAGGGCTTGGTCCAAGTGCTTGTGTAAGTGTTAATGCTTTAGAAAACCTGGTTTGACTAAAAGTTGTCTGTGCTGACTCACGTCAGACAGGTCAGACCCGCAGATTTATTTCAGCCTAATCGTGTGTGAATATCAGTTCCTGCTTGACTCGTTGTCTTCGAGGACGGGGTGAAGTTGTATTTTGCAACTGCAGCACACTCGTACTTTAACCCAAATTCTTTAAAATGATTGTAAAAGGCGCATTCCTGGCGTTTGCCACAGCCTCGCTAGAATTGGAGGGTTTGGGATTTGGGGCTGTTTTGTGGCTGGAAACAAATCCGGTACGTTCATACCTTCCAGATGTTTGTGGCCAAGTCAGAAACGCTTAAAACAATCAATATTTCGAGGGGGCAGAGCAGGGGGGGACGTGTAAGACCACCTCGCTGT